>JASGAU010364383.1:0-15085 GCA_030220045.1 Australoheros facetus
GGTGGGTTCAGCCTGGTGCGTATTATCATAGAGTTGTGAGTCTGTTTTTCTGTGTCGTCATAGCAAACTGGGGTCCTGACCACACACACTAGCTGAGGAAGTGAATACTTTGGCTAGTGTTTAAATGTCTGTCGGTCTGCGGTCAGATTTTGTCAAAACAATAATGTCACAGCTGTGAGTGTTGAGTATTCTTGTAATCATGTAGAAATTACTACTGAGCACTGACAGGTTGGAAGGTCAACTTGTTAACAGTCATCACAGCTGGTGTGATCCCAGTGATCACCCCTATACTGTATATGCTTTTTTTCCTAAGTGGCACTGACTTCAACAGTGCCAGTATTTACGGTGAAGGCAAAGAGCATAAATATTCCTCACATATCTTACACATTTATATTTATCTACCATGTGGACAGCACTTTAAAGTCTGTGTATTGCAGCCACCTACTTTAGCGTAAATTGTCGTGAAAATACATGTGAAGTTGTCACAGTGAAATGTATTCATCAGTATTGATGGTAAATGTCTGCGGGTTAAACAGAGGATAGCTGTTTCTGCTCTATCTTCTTCTCTGTGTTATTTCATACGGGCTCAGACATATTGCCTGGCGTGTGAGATGTGACAGTTGTGGTTAGGGGACAGATGTTGAGATTGGCTCAGCAAGGTCGGGAAGCGCACAGCCGCCAGGGCTTGACTGACAACTTGATTTTGAGTGCATCTAGACCTGCTAAATTTCTGAAACATGAAGGCCAGAGGTGTGGAGTTTGGGATATGGTAGGGTGCACTTACTGCATTACCTACACACAGTGGCATACAAACTAAAAAATGCACTCTCACGTAGAACCTCTACATCAGGTTATACCCACTGATGTGAGCTGCACATTTTCCTTCAGAGCAAACAGTGATTACAGACAAAACTCTGAGGTATTTTATCTCTTAAAAGACAACAAAGGAACTCTCTAACCAGATCAAGCACTCTCCTCTGATGCTCCACTGCATTACGCTGCCCGCGCTGCTCTAAATGAATCGAGACACAGAGGTAAATGGGATGGAATGGTTTTGCTGTTCAAGAATTAAGACCTGACTATGATTGTGAGTTATTGCAGATGGCAGCAAGTCAATTCAGTGAAATTGTAAACTCCATATTTCTGCCAAGCTATGATTGTTATTGTCATGCTCTCTGTGTTCTGTAAAAAAAAAAGAAAAAAAAGAAAAAGCAAATAGCTGCAATGTCCCACAGATGCTTTATCTCACCTTACCTTAAGTATTGATCAGAATCTCGACTGTCCGGTATTCACAGGTTGCTTGCTTGCAGCTCCTAAAACAGGAGGAAAAGGCCTCGAGTCTCTGAGGGTAATTGGTGCAATTGAATGGAATTATAGGAATCGTAATTATTATGGCAACAACAAAGACATGCTCGCACAGGAGACAGGTGTTATTAAGCTAGTATAGTGCTATTATATTGATCATGGGAACACTTTGCTGTGATCTTCTCTGTAGTATTTTGGGCTGTCATTCAGAACTGTCTGCAAGGTGTGTAATTCAGCTGATCAATAGTTCCAGGTAATCCCATTCTCTGTTTGCTTCAGTAAGCCGTGCAGTGCTGTGATACTGTCAGCTTTAGCTTCACACCTGCGCCCACCATGCATCGAGGCATCACGGCCAAAGGCTGGATCTGCAGTTAGCAGGTGGTGAACATACAGCGCTCTGCTTGACTCTGTGCTCAAATTAAACGACCTCTTGACACTTTTGTTTTCTTTTTGTTCTGTTCTTCCATCCATACCTCTGTTTTTGCCCTCTAGAGGTGAAGAGATAGAGCCTTGGCAAAGATGCTTTCTCATTTAAAGAGAGAAAAAAGCCAAACAAGCAGAAGAAACACTGAATTATATGAAAAGGAAATCTGGAGCTGGGTAAAATCTCCTGCATGTGCACACTGTGATAGCGACAGCCGGGGCTTTCCGCAAAGGTCGTTAGCATCACACCCAGCTTTTGCCTTTCCGCTCTGTCTAATTGAAAAGTGCCACTGGGTGTGGGGTCCACACGCTGGGGTGAAAATTAAGGCTCGTGCACCGATGCTTTCTATGCACGTGGCTGTTTGACCGAAACTGAGTGCACACCTAGCAGCGAGGGACAGGCAGTAAAGTAAACTGGAGGTGGGAACCAGGCAAGCGGACCCACGCTGTTGTCACACAGGAAAGTAGGTGTTTGCAGGATGTAATGTGTGCGATGCAGGTGAGGGTGTAAAATCCTGCAGACACATTGACCCAAATTAAAGAACAAACAAAAAAAGTCACTTGTAGAAGTGTGTTTTACCCTTTAGCGATTAAAAATCTTCTGTTGGATTTTTGATAAAGCACATGCACACATAATGACTGATACATCATAACTCATAAACCTCTGGAGGACTCAGACACTTTAATCTGTTTGTAGTAGTAGCTAGTGTTAGTGTCCTCCCTGGGAAGACAGAACCCATCCTCCCTGTATGCTCACCTGTGAGAAGAAGAGTGACCTCTTTTTTTAATATGCTGTCTGGCCTGATCAAGATCATACAGTGTTATCCTTGAATTTTACCCTTTTCTGTGCTTTGCTGTGCTCGTTCATTGTAGTAGCATGAATGTAGGTGTAGCAACAATCATTTAAACATATTCTGTCTAAATAGATTTTGGGGGGGAAAAAAAAGAAAAAAAGGATGAAGTAATTGCAGGATGCACTTTGTTTCAAGATGTTTAGAAGAAAAAAAACCCTCTTTTTTTCAAAGAAAGTTTTGCATGATATAATTATATCACCTTTTAGTTATATAAGAGCATGGGCATTATAATTGCCAACAATTATGAGAGCGGGGGAAGTTTTACTTTCAGAAATACCTGTGCATATCAGCAATGTTATATTTAAAATCTAATTTGTGCGATATTGTGCTTTCTTAGATTCATGTTTGTTTTTGTGAAAAAGCAGAAAAGGGAAACAAGCAATTTCTCTAGAATGCTATCCAATACCATACAGTAGCTTTAATTTGTATAAATATAAACTAATTCTATAAACCAACCCGTTATAAACAAATCAAGTGACAGTACTTTTTTTTATTTTTTTTTATTCCTTTAGCATGCTCGCCCTCGACTTTTAGCTACTCTGGCTGCTGTTTGTGTGAAAAATATTGAACCGATTATGATGCTATTTCCTGCAATTGCATCTACAGGCTAAATAAAAGCCTTGGTTGTGCGCTGTTCTTCATTTAACAGCATCGATGGCTTGACCTCTAGAAGAGAAAAACCTTTTAGTCTCTTCGCGATAATATGTCTCAGAGTAGTAGTCTGACGATATATTGAAGACAGTCTCTGCCAGTAGCAATGACTTCCGTATATTTCATGGAGATGTTTTAGCATTAACCTGTCATCACCTTATTTTTCCAAGCATACACTTATAACAGACGCACTTTTGTCAGTATGTGGTCATAGAGACCTTCAGCCAGGGTTCTAAATATATAAGAAATTGACCGGATTTTAAATGTTTTGTTCCTGTGTCCACGAGAATCATTTATTAACTCCATATGTCTCTATAAGTTACACTCTTTGGTAGTTCCTGTTCATATTCTGGACATCCTGTGTTTCCCTACAAGGAAGAGACTGTCATAAACCCAATCTACTAACTTATCTGATCAATAGCATTAATGAAAGAATCCCTTGTGGAACATGGGGGAATACTGTTGAAAAATGGCACTGATGTCCCTTAGTGTACATAAAGGCTTTGGCTTCCACTGGTATGTACTTAGGGTGATTACCTGCTGCAATCCGTGTATGGGAATTATAGCTGTAACAGCATGGGTCAACTAATGATCTCTCCTCCTCCCAGATCAATAGGCCAAAGTGTCACAGGAGGAGGGAGGAAGAGAGAATGTAGAGGAAAAGAAAGTCTAAGAGTGCATGATGGGACAGAGATGGAGGAAATCAAGTAGGAGAAAGAAGATGGAGTGAGGCTATCAGTGTGACCTCTCACCTCGCAGCTCAATGTTTCAACAGGTAACGCTTGGTCAGATGGCATAAAAAGAGAAGAGCGAAACTCTGATCTGTTTGGATGGATGCAGCCAGGTGGCCTCTGTAGCCAGAGAGCTCATCTGTCTCCATTTGCTCTCTGCTACAGGGAGCAAGAACATCTCTGCTTCAATATTGTGGGATAGCTCAGCTGGCCTAAGGTCCACTTCAGTACACAGTCGTAGACATGTGGCATTCACCATGCTTGGCATGGCTGCAATAATGTAACAGTAAACATGTAAACTCCTTCGAGTTCTGTTTCTCACTGATGAAAATCTGTCATCTGAGATGCAGCAATGAAACGTAATTTACTAGCATTAAAATTAACAGCCAGAGTGATCGTATAGACTTGTGATCTATGTGATCTAATCCTTCACAATACAGTATTATTGCAAGATGGCAAACCATACCAAACAACCTGCGTTTTATTATTAGTGGAACAATAAATGTATTGGGGGTCTTGGGGTGGTGGCTGTACCTGCTTCTGTCAGTGTGACTCAGGAGAGGTTATGCTCAAGCATGGTATGAAAAAGGTCATGGTGACATAATCGTGTTGCCACACAACTCTTTCCTTAACTGCATAGATGTTAAGCATGAATCAGGAGCTCTGTAACAATTACCTAATAGCACCTTTGTAAAAAGTCAGCCTGCTGTGAACAATTACTCATTATCAGAGTAAAATTTGTCACTATCTGACTTCACATACATACACTGTATTGCCAAAAGTATTCGCTCATCTGTCTTCACACGCATATGAACACGAGTGACATCCCATTCTTAATCCATAGGGTTTATTATGATGTCAGCTACCCTTTGCAGCTATAACAGTTTCAACTCTTCTGGGAAGGCTTTCCACAAGGTTTAGGAGTGTTTATGGGAATTTTTGACCATTCTTCCAGAAGCGCATTGAGGTCAGACACTGATGTTGGACGAGAAGGCCTGGCTTGCAGTCTCTGCTCTAATTCATCTCCTGTTGGGTTGAGGTCAGGACTCTGTTCAGGCCAGTCAAGTTCTTTCACACCAAATCTGCTCATCCATGTCTTTATTGTTAGTGCTTTGTGCACTGATATGCAGTCATGTTGGAACAGAAAGGGGCCATCCCCAAACTGTTCCCACAAACTTGGGTGCATGAAATTGTCCAAAATGTCTTGGGATGCTGAAGCATTAACCCTTTAACTCAACGTTAAGAGTTCCTTTCACTGGAACTAAGGGGCCGAGCCCAGCTCCTTAAAAACAAGCCCACACCATAATCCCCCCTCCACCAAACTTTACACTTGTCACAGTGCAGTCAGAAAAGTACCGTTCTCCTGGCAATCATCAAACCCAGGCTCATCCATCGGATTGCCAGACAGAGCAGCATGATTTATCACTCCAGAGAACACGTCTCCACTGCTGTAGAGTCTGGTGGTGGCGTGCTTTACACCACTGCATCCGATGCTTTGCATTGTGCTTGGTGATGTAAGGCTTGGATGCAGCTGCTCGGCCATGGAAACCCATTCCATGAAGCTCTCTACGCACTGTTCTTGAGCTAATCTGAAGGTCACATGAAGTTTGAAGGTCTGTAGCAGGTGACTCTGCAGAAAGTTGGTGATCTTTGTGCACCATGCACCTCAGGATCTGCTGACCCTGCTCTATGATTTTACGTGACCTACCAGTTTGTGGCTGAGTTGCTGTCATTCCCCAATCACTCCCACTTTGTTATAATCCCACTAACAGTTGACTGTGGAAGATTTAGTAGAGAGGAAATTTCATGACTAGACTTCTTGCAAAGGCGCCATCCTATCATGGTCCCAAGGTGGAATTCATTGAGCTCTGAGAGCGACCCATTTTTTCACAAATAGAAGCAGTCTGCATGCCTAGGTGCTTGATTTTATAGACCTGTGGCCATGGAAGTGATTGGAACACCTGAATTCAATGATTTGGATAGGTGAGTGAATACATTTGGCAATATAGTGTATCTCTTAGATAAGTGTGTTGAAATCCAGACATCTGCCTCCAAAAGTCCAGTGTTTCAGTATTTTTTTTACATCATAACAGGTGGATTTTTGCCACGATAGCAACTCTGACTTTACTAAGCACTCAGGTTTTGTTGCCTATTTTAGGACAGCTATTGCAAAGTAGGTTCAACCTCAGCAGCATGAAGCTAAGATGACCATCTCTCAGTAAAATGATGCAATCAGCAGAGACAACACTGAACAACATAAACGAATATATTTGCTCATTATTTCATCAGCACTTGTTTGCATTCAGAATCATTTCTCCCTAATGAACAGCAGTGACTTTCAAATGCCTCTGTCACCAGTTACTTCTAGCTCCAACACACATGAATGTTCACTGTCTGTTGATCTGGCTGGCAAAAGGAAGTGAAATGTCTCAGCTGGTTTTGTCACCTGGTCTTTTTTTTCCTTTCGTCAGCTACAGTTAGGAGCAGATAAAAGCCAATGGTGTTAAAGTAGTGAGTGAGCAGCTCCATCTGAGTCTCACTGTACCAAGTTGCTTCTATTCCCACTCTGCCCTTTGCTTGGCCAAGTTTTATGAGCCAAAATGTGATTTAACTCATGTCAACATATTGTTCCCCATGAGCTGTTTTCTCTTTGTCTTCTCTAGCCAACCTTAGTCTCGTCTGTTTCATTGTCCCAGTTAGTCATGTTCAGAGTCAAGTATCAGGAGTGGGCGGGCTGTGATTTCCCTCTATGCTGATTATGCTGACAGCCGCAGAAAAGCATTCGCTGCAGTTTCTAATTATTTTCACCTTTGAAAGCATCAGCATGGCCCCAGCTTTTCCTGTGTACTCTCCGTACATTGTTGTAGTGTATGCGCACATATGCATGGGATAACTTTAACATCTTTTTATCTGCAGTGCTGGCCACTTGTGTCAAGGGGTCCTGACTGGAAATATTTCATGAAGCTAGGGGGAAAAGCCTGCAGACTTTCTAATTAAAGCCGTGTCCTCTAGCGAAGTGGACTGCTGACATGAGTGAATGTAAGGTGATTATAGATAGTGCACTGTCTTTAAGAGAGCATATTGTAGGTTTGAGCAAATGCTCCATCCCTGTGCTCTGCAAGTGTGCACACACTAAAAGTTTTAAAGTTTTATTTTATTTATTTTTTTCTTTTAGAAAGACATAGTTAATACTCCATGTCTGTTCCAGGTTGCTGCTGCAGTGAAAGTCTCTGTTGCTGATGCAACTGAGAGGCAATTCCATCTACCTACTAAGGGAATGTAAAGGCGGGTATAAGAAAAGCCCCTGTGGAAACACAACCGCAAGGCATCTTTTATTGACGCTGTCACACTTGTGCTAAACTGACTGTAAAGCATGACATTTGAAAATTGGAAGGGAAAGTGACTTAGAGGAGTTGTGCTCTGATAACAGAAAAGGCTGTGAAAATAGGGTCAGATCCATCCTTGGAAATATGTACACGTTATACATGTATGTTATACAGATATTCAGAAGTTATACCATAATTACATTCTCTATTTAATAGACTGTGCAGATTTTGCTTACCATCATTTCCCTTGGAGTTATGCATTTTTGAATGAAACTGTCTACTTCAACTACCAAGGTTAATTATCAAAATTTAGCTATGGTAACTGGTATCTTCTTGGTCTGTCTACTGTGAGAGTGATACCTTTAGCTTAGCATAATTGACTTCCTGGACTCATCACTGTCATTGCTCCAATCCTCCTGATTTACAGTACAGGGTGAATCCAATTGCCTGTGGTTCTCTGTCAAGCTGTCTGAGTGAGAAATTGCCTTCATTTCACCTGTACAGTGTTGGCAGCCATCTTAACTGCTTTAGATTAGTAATCCAAAGACAAAAGGGACAAGGCTTTCAAAAGAATCGGTTAACAGTTGCACAAGTACAGTCATGTGAAAAGGAAGGTTTTACAGGACTCTGCAGTACTGTGAAAAACTAATGCTTTTATAGGAACTGAGAGTGTAAGTAGCACCCAGGTTATGCTAACCAAATGCACTCGATTAATTGTTCATCAGCAAGTTTGGGCACCTGTATTAATAACGTTTTGGCAGTTTGCTAGTCTGGAGCTTTCAGATGTGTGTTAACACGATGTCACAATTTTCCCAGGAGTGGACGTCCATGCAAATTCCCCCCAAGGTCAGACTGTGCAATGCTCAGAGAAGGTGCAAGAACCCCAAAAGTTACATCTCAAACTCTACAGGCCACAGTTAGCATGTTAAATATTAACGCTCAAGATGGTAAATTAGAAAATGAGTATGGCTTGTTTGGAAGAGTTGCCAGGAGAAAGCCCTTTCTCTCTAAAAAGAACATGGCAGCATGGCTTAGGCTTGCAAGGTTGCATCTAAACAAACCAAAGACTGGAGATGTTTGTGCCGTGTTTGGCAAAAACCAGACAGCGTATCAGTGCAAGCACCTCATACCGACTGTGTAGCATGGTGTTGGAGGGGTCATGATTTGGGATTGTCTTGCAGCTACAGGACCTGGCCACCTTGCTAGCATTGAGTTGACCATGAACGCGTCTGAGTAGAGATAGTTGTGAGGCCATCTATCAGCTAAAGTTTGGCTGAAAATGAGTCATGCAACAAGGAAGTGATCCTAAGCACTTCAGCAAATCTACATCAGAATGGCTGAAAAAGAAGCAAATCAAGGTCCAAGTCCAGGCCTTAACCTGACTGAGATGCTGTGGTGGGACCTTAAGAGAGCTGTAAATGAATGGCTGCCTGCAAACATGACTGATAAGGTCATAAAGATAACAGTTGCTTCAAGTTGTTGCTGCTAAAGGTGGTTCTACAAGCAACTGAATCATGGGGTGCAGTTAGTTTTTTTTTTTTTTCCCTCCACAGACCTGCATACAGTCATGTGAAAACTTTCTTTTTTACATGACTGTAAAGTTTTCTGGTCACTGAGCAGTGCAGGGGAATGCAGAATGTCTTGGCCCTTGTCTAAATTAGTATTAATTTATCCTAATTAGTAGCTCCAAAGCCAATGCAGTTACCAAAAACAACAGTTCCTTTTAATGACCACTTGAGGCTGGCTACAAAAGCAAGTCAGTCCCCATGGACTCCCATATTAAAATGTCAGGACATTATGGTGGCTACTATGATCTTTTATATACAGACTATGATAGCATTTTTCATGAAGGTTCAAAGTGCACACACAGATTGGCTGATCAAAAATAAGACAAACGTTAAAAAGAATTACACTGACAACATATATCAAATGGATTCACAGGACAAAATGTGAAAGTATATTTGGATTATTTTTTTATTATAGAAAATGTGCACTCAGTTATTTGAACTCAGTGGTATCGAACTTAAGGCATCACAAATCTCCATTGTCACATGTCGACATTGCAAATAACCTCAAAAATGCACCTTTCCCAGTTGATGTTTATTTGCCTTTCATTGCTGTTATGAGAGCTGGATAAGCCCACATTTGTTTCTTTCCTCTCACATGCAGCTGCTCTGTTTTGTTTCTTTGCTTTCCTTTCCTTTCTTTCCTTTTTTTTTTCTTTTCAAAGCTGCAAATACCGAAACTAAACCATACTGCTCATTGCTGCATTGATTGGTGCTGAGATTTACTTCCACAATGTGCATTTATCATTCGTCGGGCCCCAGTGGAATTAAATGACTCTCAGATTCATGTTGGGATCCTGCCAGAGTAAATATTGTTGTCTGCTGCTAGTGATTACACACAATTGTTCCTAAGCTATTAAATTTGCAAAATGGCTCTGTGATAATGGAAACAAAAGCAAAGACCACAGGAAGTCCAGAGTTTCTGAAAGACTTTGTCTAATGGTAAGCAGGTGTGCGGCTGAATTCAGATCTCATCACTTGTCTTGAGTTTGGATCGGCCGTATTTAAGTCATGTACTGATCAGTTTTTAGAATGAACGTTCTACCTTCTGTATTGTAATGCCACTTCTCATGCTGTTGAACAACCCTTCGGTTGCCCTTGGCGCCGAGTGCCAGCACATTCCCCATTGACTTTGATTCCTGAGGAGCAGCAAAAGAGCGATTCAAAGAAGTCCTCAGCGGGGAGGGTCAGGCGGGACAGAATACAGATCAGGGGAGCCCTTCTTCTGCTTGTATTTGTCCTTGGAGGAGTGTGAAGGAGAATGGCTAAAACTATCCCGCTCTAGAACTTTTCTCTGTGACATTAAGAGACTGAATAGAAGACATTAGACCCTTTCTGTGTTTGTCTTATGAGTCCTCATCACCACTTAGACTGCTACCATTTAGGACATGTTCACCTATTTGTGTATGCATTCGGTACTGCAAAACAATCCCAGATAAGAACAGATATCCTCTTTTGGAGAAATTATGTCCTTCAGGCATGTCCCCAGCATTATCTGTTTTCAGTGTCATATTATTAATTAGTAAAGCAAGATAAAAATATTTACACAAATGTGTCTACAGATGGGGTGTGTGCATCTAAAGTTGCTTCTGCACGTGCATGAATTTAATGATTTTTTTTATTATGTATTAACAGACATCACTGTTTTAATGTTTAATAATTAGGTCTTGCTGCAGTTTTGAATGTTACTATCCTCCATTTGCTAATCAATCTCTCTTGCCTTCCTCAGGTCACTTCCAGCTCTCTCCCACTGTAAACATGCCACAAGACGACATAGTAATGATCGAAGATGATAGGCCACCCCTGCTTCCTGCACACCTGTCTGACCAGTCGTCGTCCAGTTCCCATGATGACATGGGCTTTGTTGGCGAAAACCAGGTTCCCTGGATTCATGAGCTGCCTGGACAGAATGAATGGTAAGCTGCAGGTTGTTCTTACTTTGCGACGGTGCCGGCTGAATTATTTATGGCTTGATGGACTTCATGCAGCCCCCTGTGTGGGAGAAAGCAGGAAAGTGTTTATATGAGGTGTAGCTTGGCTAGTTTGTCTGTGCAGCCAAAGTCTCTGCCGGGGGGGNACCTAGACCGGTGAGCATCTAGAGTTTTTGAATGTTTTTCAGAATGTTGTACAAATGATTTTGCAAGAATGTGGATGCATTTTCAGTTATTGCAACCTATTTCCCATATTTATTGGATAGTGTAATGACTTTTCCTTAGTAGAAATTGATAAACTGGACAGCCTGCCTTAACAAACCAGAAAATAAAGTTTTCATATTGTACACTGTGGGATGGTAATGACATGCTGCTTAAGGGCTCTGCTTGGAATCCTAAAATACAAGTCTGGGTATAGGTGTGTGTGTGTGTGTGTGTGTGTGTGTGTGTGTGTGTGTGTGTGTGTGTGTGTGTGTGAAAGAGAGAGAGAGAGAGAGATTGTAATGGGATGAGCAGCAGTAGTCACACAGCATGACTGTTAGGGACCCATACACCACTCCAACCCTTAACCACCTGTGGGATTTCAGCACCCCACTCCGTTTGCAGACCGCACCCCAATTGCTGCGTCCTCCTGACACATTTAGACATGAAAATGAAACCTGGCTTCATCAACCTTTTCAGAAGACTGAGGTCTTTAAAGACCGCGGCTGGATAAGCAAAGGAACCAGTGGACACATGGAAGGTTAAAAAAAAAAAAAAGTGGTATTTCAGCATGTATATCTTCTGTAAAATGGTATTATTCAAAAGAGGAAGAGTTACACTAAAATTTCACCTGACATTTCCTGAATGATTGCAATGTTCAGGTACCGGAAATTTATTGCCAAGACACCCAATCATTTCATAATTCTTCTCTGAATGACAGGAACAAGGGAAATCAGCAACTGCATTTTCACTAAGCACATGTTGTTTCCAGTTATTGCAATTTTTTTTAATGATTTTTCTTATGATTGGCTGTTTAATGTCACAGGTATACATGCAGCAAGGAGCTTGAAGGTGGTCTTTTTGGCTTTTGCCACAAATAGAGATGCTCTGTCTATTTATTTATTTTTTTTATATTGTTTTCCCCCGGAGCTCTCTACCCTCTCACGCTTTCTTTTTCTCTCTCTGTCTCATTTATTATAAATGACTGGATTTGCTCAGCATGCCTGTTGTGCACGTGATGTCAGAGGTTTGTCATAGTGGATTAGGTCCACAGCATATGGCTGAAATGCACTCAGATTTCCTCACACACTCCCCATCCATAAACTCACACAAATACACAACCACATTCATGCACATGCATGATGTAAGCGCATAAGGCAGGAGTGCGCTATATAGCACTGCCTAGGGTTATTCTGAATAATTCATGTCCTCAAAGTCTCTTTCTCACACACATACCCAAACACAAAAACACACATCATGCACACATTTTTTTTATGCAAATGCTTACAGCTGCTTAAACACATCAAGTGTGTATCATTATTCTGACTGACTTACACCCTTTCTCATTTCTCTTTTCAAGTGCCCCCAATATCCCGCCACACACACACACACACACACACACACACACACACACACACACACACACACACACACACACACACACACACACACCGAGTTAACAGGCATACTGAGCCAGCAGGGGATGTGGGTCAGCCAGATTCCAATGTACCGGAACTGTTACTTTTTAATTAAGCTTTGCAGCAGTGCTGCCAAGGGTCTATATGTACTGAATATGCATTGTACAGAGCTGTGAAAGTCTCACCTTTGGCCTCCAGTATTATTCAGCCTTGCATCCTCTTGGGAGATGCCTTGCCAAGGCCATACACCCACAGTGCATGCACAAAGTGCATACAAGGCTGGTTGGCTGGTAAAATCATTGTAATTCATGACCTTTCTCTTATTGTCCTTTTTTTCCCCACCCACTGGAATTGAACAAATTCACATTTGCTATTTTCTGCTATTTAATCCCCTTTATTCATTTGTTTATTTTCTTTATTGCTAACACTGTATGTGACTCTGTTCACACACAAACGAGCATACCAGCTGGTTTGTGAGATTCATTTCAGCTTATTATTCTTATTAATTTTGGGGACAATTGAAAGCCAATTTTACCATTTGGTTATGATTATTAAGAGGAAATAGCTACTAAACCAAACAGTAACTCTCTCTCTGTACAAACAATTCTTTTGTACAAGAAGAATAGTTTGTACAGTATTACTCTGCTGTGTTTTCTGTTACTGATTTCAGCTTTGTAGAATTTTATAAAGGTACAATCTCACCTTTCCTTAGCAAATAATAGCTAATCTGGACTGGGTTGGACCCTGAGGTAAATGGTTGTCTGAGAGGACGAGAACCCGTCTCATATATATAGTTTTTTTCTTGACATCACTCGCTAATACCACGTACTTGGCATGTGTTCTGAGTATGTTTGCATGCATAGTCTTTGTTCATATTTTTCTGAATGAAAAAAATAAGCCTGTTTCCCTCCCTTCATGCTTACTGCTGCCTCAGTGTTTCATCGCGTTTACAGGCCTCAAATGAACATAAAATGAGTTGTAAATATTACAACCCAGCGCTTGTAGATCTTAAAATGCTAATGCACAAAGATCCAAGCTTTTATGTGTTGCTGCTGTGTTACAGCCCGTTTTATTGCTATGATTATTAGCACTGGCAATGGCAGTGTTGCACTTTGTCAAACTAGATTGGGACTTGAAGCCAGTTATTAGTTCAAGTCCAGGTAAGCGTATCTAAAACTTCCTTAGTGATGCACTTGATTGATTGACCCTGCAGCCAGCTGTAGAGAATAGTGTTTGGATTGCTTTAGTCCAAGATGTCAGTGAGCAGGGTTAACGAGTGTGTGAGCGTGATTCAAAGCACTGATGGAAGCCAGCATGTCTGTCAGGTTCCGCTGGGTAAACAGGGGTTGTAAATTATTACTTTGAATATCTGTGGTCCTGACCTGAAGCAATAATTCCTTAAGCTGTGTCTCCTCCTTCGTTCATTAGTTTGAATCTAAAGCCAAACAGGAAAGGCCACGTCCAAATGATTTACAGTCCGACAGATACAAAGAAGGGTTTGCTATAACAGCTTTGCACAATAATCTGGATCAGTGTAAAGATGAAAAAGGTTTCTCCTCTTGAGAATGGAATGTGGAACAGAGAGTCAGTGTCAGAGAAATTTAAGATGATGTACTTTTATGTCAGGCACTTCTAAGACGCTTCTAAGGTTTCTATTTTCCACCTGGTTTTCATCCCAGAAGTTGACAAAGTGCAGTTGTAGGGTGTGTTTGTAATGGCTAATTGGAGCCTCAGTCAGTTTCTCTTTTTAAGTCGGTATCTTCATTGTCCAGATAATGAACTAGTTGCTGTATAGAGTTACTTACTGAAGAGCTGTTTCAGTCAGTGTTCCAACTATCTGCTTTCTGAAGTATTCAAAAACTATCGCAAAGTTTTACCTTTGTTTTTGACTGCTCAGCACCATCACCTGCATCTGTATGAATATTGCTCCTTGACAACAATCCCTCCTTGGTCCTCCATGAAAGCCTCACTGAGATGCCATCAACGGTGTCCTTCAGAAGCAAAAATAACAGCTCTTAAAAGTACTCACACGCTCGTATTGTAATGTAGCACGGGAAGAAAACAAAATAAAGATCCTGTGCTCGAGAGAAGACAAGTGCTCAAATCATCTTCCCTTTAAAGATGAAGCTCTGTGAGAGAATGCAAATGTCTCTGCTCCTAACAACAACACCTTCCTGTTTCCACAGTGATTTGGTTTTTAGTTATTTAGCTCCACATTTAGCCACCTCTGTTTCTCATGCACAATGTAGCTGACTGTACTAATGGAGAAAAGTATAATAAAGTATTTATTTTTGGCATATGGATTAATGTAAAACTGTAATTTGTCATGAAATGTAACAGATGGCAAAAGTAATGTTTATAACAACTTATCACTTTTGCCTTTAATTACAAGGTATTCTAACTATATTATATACTGCACTGATGACAATCTTTACAGAGTAATAAAAACAGTGTTTTGGTCTCTATGGCTTGTTCCACCTGCATAACAGGGTTGAATTCTGCTACTTTAAGCCGCTGAACTGGAGCGCTTTTAGAATAGAATAGAATAGAACTTTATTGTCATTATACATACAACAGAATTAATCATCATACAACAAGTTATATAACGACATTCCATCATAATATAACGAAATTTCGTTCGGAAACAACCATCCAAAGAAGAACAGACAAGACTAACATA
>JASGAU010364384.1:4521-19447 GCA_030220045.1 Australoheros facetus
GCACTAAGCTCTGTCATCATAACTATTTGTCGGACAAGGTCATGTCACATTAACTGGTGATGCACGCAGGCCTTGCCCCTATTTTTCATCCTTCTGTCACAGTTTTTTGTGCTGAGCCCCTCCTGAGTGACGGGCCCGGCCGGCACATATCTCATCCAGACAGGCTGGGTGGTCAGGATCACACACATCTGAGGCCACGAGATGCACGCACACTCCCCGAGATATTATCTGATCAAGTCTTTGTTTCTCACCGATGGAGCGTTTTCAGGGTCGGGGAGCGGGCTGTCGGCGACGGTCCCATTTGGTCGCGGTGGAAAAATAAGTTAAATGAATAATTAACAGTCACATGAAAGCACGAACGTGCAGTGCCTACCCATGTATTGCTTCTCCGCATAGTACATTAGCATATCCCAAAGGAGCCGGGAGATGAAATTAGCGTTGTGTTCCACCTAATTGCTCAGCTCTGGCAAATTAACATGCCCTTATTCAACCTTGTGTTTGTGAAATGCAATTCATGCTGTTTGTTTCATGTTTAAATCAGCGTATTTACACATGAAAAGATTAACCATCTCTATTAATTTCACTAAATTCTGCATCCTCTGTTAGCTGCCTCCACACAGCACAGCCGTAATTTTTATTGACAGACGCAAATCAGCAGAAACACATTGAGCCACAGAGACGCCGAGCAACGGGCTCAAAGCACAACCAGCGACTCGTCTGCCTGCAGGAACCTGGAAGCTGCTCTAATCAATGCTAGCATTTTTGCTAATGTTAATTGCTTGAGTAATTTACAAAGATATACTGTGCGCTGATAGCTGCTCTCGTACAGCGATTGAGCTGGCATTTCTTTCTTTGGAGAACTCCCTCGCACAGCACGGCTGGATTAATAAATACTAGGCTTTTAGCTGAAGGCACTTCATTGTATTTATGGCTCCAGCGGCATTAAAACATTAAAACTAGATGTTAGTGAAATGTTCTTTTAGACAGCTGACTCTGAATCAAGAAGCACTTTGGATCTCAGAGCAAAGCAAAGGGCGGAGAAGACGGTGGCTCTTTTCCATCCTCGTGCCGAGCGAAGTTTTCTCTTTTTTCCCTGATGTATAAACTGGCAGTGGAGTCGTAATGGAAGGAAGTAGATGTCAGTTTTTTCACCGTGTTTCTGATCTGATGTTACATTAGATTATTTCTGACGGCCCTTCAGAGGCCCTTCGTCTGCCTTTTTCTGGACAGCTCATCACTGATTAATGAAGATAATCTTTTTTTTAATGTCTACCTTTATTATCTGTTGCTAGATATTATTTGCAGTATAAGTCTCCTGCATTAGGAGCAGCATGGTGGAACAGCGGTTAACACTGCTGCCTCACAGCAAGAAGGTCCTGGGTTAGAATCCAACATCTCTCTGGAGTCTTTCTGTGTGAGTTTGCACGTTCTCCCCCGTGTGTGCGTGACTTTCCTCCCACAGTCCAAAGACCTGGTGACTCTAAGTCGCCCACAGGTGTGAATGTCTGTCTCTCTGCGTTAGCCCTGTGACAGGCTGGTGACCTGCACACCTTCTATGAATGAAGAAGCAACTCTATGTGTGTGTGTGTGTGTGTGTGTGTGTGTGTGTGTGTGTGTGTGTGTGTGTGTTCAAACCCATGCCCACTGGAGGTTTCATGTATGCTGAGCTCAGTGTTGCCTTGTTTCTGTGGTTGACCTGCTTGTTGACCTTAACATGCTCGGTGCCCCCGCCTGTATGGTGTTGTGTGCGTGGTTGTTTGTATGAGTTTTGCAGTTTGTGGATTAAATAGTCACCTTTTTAAAGCTAGCATGGCTGCATGTGTTGTGCTTGTGTGTCTCTAGGTGAGTGTCTGTGTCTCTTTGCTCTGCAGTAACACAACACGTCCTCACACTCCTCAGTAAATAGGCTCCAGCTGTCACTCCAAAGGCTGGCTGTTTGAACAGAGCCGCTCACTTTGCCATTATCTCTCCTCCTCACTTATTGCTGCCGCCTGTGCCGTCCCCTGCAGAGAGCCGTGGATTCACTCACATGCTCACTGCTGCATTCTCACCCATTTCCTGTGCAGAGGAACTGAAAACCTCTTCAGGACTCGTTTCCCTACAATAAATTTCACTTTTGCCTTTTGTGACGCAAGCACACAGACACACATGTGCGCACACGCACGCACACACAGGTTAACACAGGCACGAAGGAAAGCAACACGATAAAACTAGCTCAGAGGCAAATAAAAGCAGTGCAGGTTAAACAGAGCCGTGGAGGACCACACATCAAAGCAGAGCACCTCTGGCCAAAGTAAACCCAAACATGGATCACATTTACACATGACCTGCAGCCCAAACACCTCACTCACTCCTACACATCACAGTCTAACGCAGGCCATGTCAGGTCTCATTTGTGTGATTCAATTTGTCTTTCCTGATACGCTCAGCCCTGTGTACAGTGACTCATGGTGAAAGGCTGGAGACTGGCAGTCAGTGAGGCCAAAGTGATCCTGTGTGTGTGTGTGTGTGTGTGTGTGTGTGTGTGTGTGTGTGTGTGTGTGTGAGGGGCAGAATTAGCGAGGACATGGAGATTTGTGAGGATGGAGTTCGCCTCCTCGTTGCAGGATAAATGTTCTTCCTGGAGCGATCAGAGAGCTCATGGTTTATTCACCGTGTCCTCCGGCCGATCTGACGCTCCTCAGACACAAATTCAGAAATGGAAACAGACACTTGACCGTGGCAGATTATCTCTGTGCATCTTCTCACTTTGTTTGTCCTGATGATGCAGGATGCAGCAGTCTGGGTATAATCGACGAAGGCCAGCGCCAGCCGGACGAACTCTGATTCAGAGCTGATTTACTGAGGCTGTAACGTCCAAAGGGATTCATTAGAAACCGCAGAGGTACAATTAGTGAACGCAGAAACTCCTAAACTAACTTCTAATTCCAGAAAAATGAATACAAGGGTGTAAAAGTGGCACCGCACAGTTTTTACATCTGTAATCACAGGAGCCTGAAATAAAAATGGATTTGTAAGTAAAGAAGCATCCAAGACCATTTTTAAAGTTTAGAAAGAGTCCCGTCTGCTCTGTGATGCAGGCTGGACGCCACTCTTGGCCCAATATCAGCTGGGACAGGTTTATTATTAATTATTTATTCATTTCAGATCTCCAATAACATCGGAGTTTCCATGGCAGCACTATAAACACCACCTGCTCCTGTCCTCCTTTTTTGTTTGACTTTAGTTCCTGTTCGGATTTTTTTCAGATTGTTTCTCATGTTCTGATCTTGAAGTTTCGCCGGTGTCTCTGGTGTTTGCCTCTCTTCGTTTTATCTGTGCGCCGATGCCTTTAGGAAGCAGCGTGCGCGGCGCTGCGCCCTGAAACCCCGCTGCATCAGGCGAAGCGCTGCACAAGCGCGACAGCCGCGTGGTGTGACGCACATTCGTGCAGCAGAAATCAGAACGGAGGGAGCACAGAGGACACGTGACAGTAAAGATCTCTAAGCTGTTCCTAAATGAAATGCTCTACAAAACATAAACTTAGGATTTGGCTCTCATGAAAAACTTGACGACGATGAGTCAGTTCTTCATAACTGTGGCAGCTACTGTAACTCCCATCTTATCGGCTGCATGTGGTTCATCTCCAGGAAATTCTGAGTAAAGTATAAATAAAGTTCAGCTGGATTGTTGGATGGCTGCCTGGCCTCTTTACCCGTGTCTGGTGTAGAAGCTCTCCATCGTGACCCCTCTCTGTGTTTTTACCCCGTTCGTTTTTCCACCCACTGCGGCAGGTTTCAGCCTGCTGTAACCTGGCAACCAAAAGATGTTTCACTTCAAGGGGAATAAAAAGACTTTCAGGTGTTTTACTGCAGCCTGACAGTCGGTATCAGTCACACGAAAACAAAGATATGAGGCCGGGCATGATTTTTTATGCCGTCTCTATCTGGATGGTTAACAGACTGTCAGCCTGCTGGATTAGTGCTGTCTGATTAAATGCAGCAACTCGAACCACCAGCAGAGGTGGAGGCGTGGAAATATGGTAGCTGTGGTCTGCTGGATATCAATATGGATATCTATTTCTCAGTTTCATGCATGATTATGTTAGACTGCTCCATCTAGTATTCAGCAGAACTTCAGCAGAACTGCAGAACCACATACTTCATTACTCCTGTTTCAGTGGTGGCGGTTCATATTAAACATGACTCATAATCCCTGTGAGCCTGAAGCTCCGGCTGCTCTAAACACTCAGTTTATCAGTTTTTGTCTTTGGTTGGATCTGTATGATGTCACATGTGGAAACAACCACCTCAGGCAAATAGGCTCCACCCAGCAACCAACCAGAAGCCAATGTGAAGAAATTTGGCTTAAAGGGGGAGGAGTTAAAACAGCTTGTTACAGACAGAAGATGACCTGGGGCTGCACTGAGGCAGGGTTAAAGTGGAAATGAACAACTGAGCTTTAATTAGGCTGAGAGTAAAAGTCCAAAAGAAACTAAATCCAGAGCGGCACGAGGATCAGCAAAATACAAACACAGGGACAAACACAAGGCAAACAGGTGCTCTGACGAGGGAAAACTGGGGCCGTGTACATACTGTACTGATGAGGGGGGGCGGAAACACCTGATCAACCAAACAGGGAAACATTGAAAAGCACTGAGGATGCTGGGCTGACACCAGAATGAGAGGAAACACAAAAGAACAGACCTCCAAATGCAAGGATAATCACAGAAACCACGACAAAAACTCACTCCACACTAATGATCCACAACTAAAGTTCAAGGACTAACAAAAGGAAAAAACTCACAGAACACAACAGGAACATAAACAAGGGTTATTTTTGACCTGTGAATCATGCAAAGCTACTCTACAGTCCACAAATAAAAATGGAAATTAGCTGATAGACCAGATTTAAGGAGGTTAACAACGAGTCCCTCCATGAGCCGAGTGCTCAGTGTTTTCTCTGCAGGACTGCTGCGCTGATAGTGAGGCTGCTTTAAAGGCTCAAAGGGAAGAAAAAGCCCAAAAGGAGCAGCTGTGAGCATTTTTATTTCCATTAGAAGTTTGAAGGTTGCATCTTTGTGCTGGATATGCATCACAGTTTTTTTAACCATCATTCTTTGTCTTTAAATTTCTTCATCTCCTCTTTCAAGTAATATTAATTTTTACATTGCAGTCACGGTCAATCTTTTATTTAATTCCTTATGTAATGTAATATCTAAGCTAAAGATATACCGCCAGGCTCTTGGCTGTACATCATGCAGGAGGATCTGCGGCCACCCTGCAGCCAACATCTTCATTTTAATCCCAGTGAATCGAGCGTGAAGGACTTCTCCTTGTTCCCTGTTTTATTCTCTTGTATTCCCTCTTTGCTCTCTCTCCTCATCCCTCTCTTCCCCCTGTATGTTTCCTCTCTCTTCCCATCTCTCACAATCTCTCCCTCCTCCAAACATTCTTTCTCTTTTTATTCTCCCTCTCCTTCACATAGATTACTGTGCAGCAGCTTAAGGGTCTGCAGCGCTGCCTCCTAGCTTAGGTGAATCAGTTACCATGGCAATCAAACCCAAATAAGCAACAATGGCACGTTAATTATGGTTATTACTGTATGAAGACTGTTCCAAGAAAATGAGCGATGCTACTTTTCTTTGGAGGGATTAAAGAAAGAAAATGTCAGAGGTGAGGCAGTTTGGACGACATAATTCAGAACAGAGCAGATGCAGAAAAAAAAGCTCCCCCAGCCTGATTTTGGTGCAAGATGGAGCGTCCACAAAGAAGCCTACCGCCCTTGGCTCTGAGGGGGTAACAGGAAAAATTGGCCATGATTGGTCACGATTCACCCGCGCTGCAACTGCCCCAGAGCTGTGACGTCATTTAAGCAAATACACCTTTGTGTAGATTATCTGAGACAAATGCTCAGAAAACAATATTGCATATGAAAGTTAAATCATGACCATGTGTTTTATGATGGGATAAAAGGCGATTATGGTTGGATATTAGAGTCATTGAATTACATGTAAAATGGAAAATGTTGTTCCCGGTAATGAACGCTCAAGGGCTGCACAGCTTTTTTAGTCTCTTTGAGCTCATTGTTTTGGATCCTGGCTCAGAAACCAGTTCTGGCACCCGATGTTGATTTAGTCTTAAGCTCCGTCCACGTGTAAAGCAGTTCACTCATTATGCTGGTCACTAGTGGTCATGGTTATTACTAAAAGTCACCGAGTGGTCTCCGTTTGCTATATTGCTGCTCGTCACATGTGGAGGCCCCTTTAGTCTTTAAGATTTTAGTCAGCTGCTTGTAGCTTATGGCTGGGTGCTATTCAACTTTATTTATATAGCACCAGATCACAACAGTCGCCTCAAGGTGCTTTATATTGTAGGTAAAGACCCTACAATAATTACACAGAAAACCCAACAGTCAAAACGACCCCCTATGAGCAGCACTTGGTGACAGTGGGAAGGAAAAACTCCCTTTTAACAGGAAGAAACCTCCAGCAGAACCAGGCTCAGGGAGGGGGGGTCATCTGCTGTGAGGGGGGCAGGACAAAAGACATGGGTGCTCGTGGCTGTTACAGACTCCAGCTCTATAGATAACCCACTGATGTATCTACCGCCCCATCATATGTCAATCAGCGGTCATCAGCTGCCTCAGTCGCTTCCTTAAAAGCTGAGAAAAGTTGAATTCTGTTGCTACACATTGCTGAGTTTTGTTGTTGGTTGTGTGTCTCTTGCTGTGTCGATGCCCATTTAGTTTTTTAAATTTTAGTCTAGTTTTTATTATGTGCATGTTGAGGCTTCAGCTGTTACCACTGGTCTATGAAAAAGGCCCTTACATCTAGAAAGCATTTCACTTATCACACTCCAGTCTGTGGCTGACAGCGGGCTGCTAATGGTCACGAGGTAACCTTCTAAACTTTGAGGCAAATAAAGCCACTACTAAGTGGGGTGAAGGATACCTTTGACTGGCATCTGAGGGGGTTGTAAACACATTAAGTAAGTATGGTTGGGGACCCACCCACTTGCTTATGGTTAATCACTGAATTTCAGTGACATTCAGTGGTCTCTGTTTGCCACATCACAGGCTGCTTATCGTGTGCGTGACATTCGTGAAACCTGCTCTTCATTTCAGCACCGGAGCTCACAGGTTAGTGCAGAGCTGTGCGCCTTCCTTCAGATAAGACTCGTTTGGTTATTTATGAGCTACTTATGGCTACTCATGGCCCATGTGGCCCATCTGTAGTCTGCTGTGTATAAGGTGGACCTGTGGTTGAGCAGCAAAGCTAGACCCCCCTCAGTCAGTACTGTCAGTAAAGGCCAGTTGTGGTGCATAGAAAACTGTAGATTTGGGCCAAATGCAGCGCCCTTCATGTGACGTTTGCTCTGTACACAAAGGTATCGGCCAGTTCATTCATGCATTTTGCACATAATATTTTGTTTTTTCATTCTTTAATGGGAAAATGTTTCTGATTTTGATGTTATTTAGTTTTTACTCCAGTTTAATCATGAAAATTTGATCCACAGTATGAACTGAAGCGTGAAAGCGAAGCTGGCAGTTCACTCATCGGTCTCCATTGTTGACCTCACCCGTGGCCACGAGCTGTATGTAGTGACAGAAACAATGAGGTCACAGAGACGAGTGTCCGAAGGGTGTCTGGGCTCTGCCTCAGGGATAGGGTGAGGCGCTTGGTCAGTTAGAAGGAGCTCAGAGTAGAAGTTCTTCAGGAATGTGACCAGGATCTGCCTCCTGGACCCGTACTAGGTGAGGCGTTTCATCTCCGACTGGGACGAGACCCCTGGGCAGACATGCTGGAGAGATTATGTCTCATGGCTGGAAGAAGGCGGTAGACTGACCCAAACTCAGAAAGCAGCAGAGAACGGATGGATGGAAGACGAACGTTCTTGGTTTTTGCATGTAACACTTCTGCAGAGTGTTTACACATCAGAGCCTGAAAAATGGACGAAATTTCACCGGGTAGGTTAAAAACGACCACAGATCACGTTTCACGTTGCTTTGTGCTGGTTACATCTGTCAGTAGCCTTCTTGCTAACATGTTAGTTACGCAACATTGGTAATTTAGCTTGTTTTTGCCACCTAGTGGGCAAAATAATCAGTGAACGGCACTTTAATGGAGCTTTAAGGAGACAAAATTTTAAGTCCGTCTTGTACCAAATATGACAGATGGAGTCCAGATGCCTTTTTTTGTTTTGTTTTCAATGCTCATGCTGCTCAACAGGTAAACAGCACAGTTGGAAAACAGCTATTCTTTCCACATAGTGATTTTTTCCTCTGCCTTCCAGGTTCTAATGGACCTTATGGGTCTGCTAATGTACCGTAGATGCTTCCTGTGCGCGTTTTAGAAAGCCGACTCAGTGGGGCTGACATACGTCACATTCGGGCTCTTAAGTCTTTTCAAAAGGCTTTCATAACATCCATGTTTACCAGAGTGGAGGGCCTACGCTGACAGTGAGCGAGATGGGAGCGGGAGAGAGACGGGGATGAGAGGAAAAAACAGGAGGTAGATCAACAAGATGAAGCTTTGCCATTTCCAAACCGTCTGTTCCTCTCACATCCAGCCATTAGCAGCGTTAGCATCTCCTTGTCAGCTTTCTGGCTAATTAGATCCAATGGGGTGTGTGTGTGTGTGTGTGTGTGTGTATGTGTGTGAGAGAGAGAAACAGATCAATAGATGTGTGTTTGCATGTGTGTTAACGCTGTTGCCATGGGAACAGTCTTCCTGTATTACCCCACTAACAGAACGCCAGCAACTTGCCACTTCTCATCCGCCCACATTCGAATGTGCGACTCAGCCGGCTTCTGGTGCTGGTTTTTGGTCAGGCTGGTTTCACTTAACAAGAGCTGCAACTTTCCAGGTGTAGTTATTAAAACTACAGAGCACGTGTGTGGAGGGGACACACGTCGAGTGGTTTCATAATCAGAGGATGCAGCAGTGCAGCTTCATCGTTTTTTGGTGGGCGTGCTGTGGACCAGGGGTTCCCAAATGGTGTGCCAGGCGACTTTGTGTTAATCATACATTGTTGCTGCAGTATACAACTGCAGAAAATGCAGCGCAATGAATGCTTACAGGTAATTTCCTGTTTATTAATAGTTTAGCTCATTTAGGAAGTTTCAAAGCCATGAAGGGAACATGAAGAAACAACAGCCATCACTTCATTCCACTTATTATGAATCTAATGATACTGATTAAGTATTGCCTGGATTGGAGAGCTGCCACCGATCACTTTGACCACTAACGATTGCTCGTTAGCCGCCGGCGCGGCCCCGACAGCAGCAGCGCCCTCTGTGACAGGAAGCTGAATTGGCCACTGTATGTCCAATCCTTCTCAATAATTGTGCCAGAGTGTTTTCTACATTTTATATTAATTAACTAGTCTTTTTCCTCCTCCTATTTGAACCAGTAAATTAGTCTCCAGCAGCATCTCTACTTAACCAAGTCATGGGGTCACAGGATTATGTACTCCCAGTGCCCGACAGGAAGCTACTGTCTAAAAGCTCCTTACCCAAACAAAAATGTGGATCATCAGGAAGATTTCTGGGTTCATGGCCATCACCGGTGCTGTTGGGCAGCTGGGTGCTGGGGGAAACTGTGCCACTATTGACCGCAGACGGAGGAAGAGGAGGGTTGGTGTGACAGAGGGATAGGGTGAGGTGGAGGCAGATGATCCGCTGTGGTGACCCCTAAAGGGAGCAGCTGCAAGAAAAATAAAGCATCCCTAATTAAGAGCAGGTACTTATTTATAATGGCGTCCTATGAAATGTCAAAGGCTCTCGAGGAAACTGTTGTAGAGCCGAACAGAAACATTGAAATGTCAGGCCTCACACACCTGAAAACATTTAAACACACCTACTGGGGAGATGCTGCCCCCAGTGGTGAATGTTTTAAAGCTCGTAGTGGATAATAAAATATGGCACATTTACAACTACAGCGTCAAAATTTTATACCCTATTTCTTTTTTCTAGAAACTTTCAGTCAAAAGTGTGAGTGATTGCAGATCATCATATTAAAGGCTGTAAAGGAAATCAGCATTTATTGCTCTGCAGTCACAGAGACGCAGATGCCAGGTCCCAGAGTGAGGAAGGAGCACCGGGGTCACGGCCCGGAGGTGCTCCGTGGTTTCTGTTCTCTCCTTTCGGTGGGATGTGTTGGAGGGAGGGGCGGCGCTGCGGAGGTTTAAGCTGCTGTCAGTCACCGTCACTCCCTGCTATTTAGATTCCAATTACACCTGTCAGCTGAGTCTGAGCCTCATCTGTCTTTTCTCCGTGCCTTTAAACCCTCGCACACTCCACTTCTTCTGTGTTCAACGAGACTATGCGTTCATTCTTTTCCTTTCTTTATTCGTCTGTAACCTCCCTCTGTGTCACTCAGTATTAGCGTCTCCTCGATTTCTCTACCCGCTCGCACTCCAGACTCGCTGTGGCTTTAATCCTCCTCCTTACACGCCGAGGATGCACGAGCTTCACTGCCGACAGATTTCAAACAGGGCGAAGGCAAACGGCAAAGTGGTGCTGACGGTGCGCTGTGCTGCAGCTACCGCGCTGAAACATGCGGTCATTTAGGCCGACTGACACGCTGACAGACGACTTGGTGCACGGATGCTCGGATATCTGTCTGAGGGACGGATTAGAATCCTGATACTCATTTTGGAGTCTATCAGGATGGCCCTAAGCAGAGGGGAACAGGCTCTAATTTACTTTAATTCCATCAAGGCTGGATTACCGACTGGGCAAAGCTGCCAGCTGTGACATTTGTTAGAATTTGATTAACAGAATAAGGCTGGAAATTGCACCACTGAAGCACAGCATGAAATGACTGATAATAAAAAAAATTGTGGCCCATAATTATTTTCCAATCTCAAGGTCCTGTCTTACTTATGATCAGCTAATCATGTCACATTAACAACTGAAGACCTTCACTCATACATTTTATTTTTAATCTTGTTTTATCTGCATTCTGCCTTTTATTTAGATGGCCATGATATGCAGCCGTAGATCTTAGTGATGCTTCAGGGCTCAAAAACAGAGCCAGGAGCTGCAGTTCCTCTATTTCTAGTCACATGATTTACTCTCTGTGTCTGTGTGCACCCACAGCTCATAGCTCAACGTATCTATATATGGTCACTTTAATACTATACAGTGACTGTAACGCACAAACCAATGGGTGACTTAATGGTGACTTTGTCCATCTTCTATGTACAGTCTCCAGCTGTTCCAGCTGTGATTTCTTCTTGGGAAGGAAAGTCGATAGAAAACACAAAATTCCAGTTTTCCTGTATGAATCATGTACAAAATGTCCAAATTATTGTACAAATATAGCACATTTTCACAATTTGCCCCTTAGAGGTCTATTTGTTTTTTGTTTTTTAACAACATGCAAGCACCTGTAATGCTGAATGTAATTCATGCATTATCCATTTTCCTGCTGTTATCCTAGCGCCATTTGCCTGCTGTTTGTATTAACCAGATAAAAGTAAGCGTGCTGAAATCTGAATAACCACCATCTGTGATTATTATGCTGAATTCTAAAATCTGCAGGTAACAACTCGCTAACAAAATAAAAATCAATTTACTGCAAACCAGTTCAAGGCACGAAGGTTTGAGTCCGATGAAAAAAGTTGAGATTGTGGCTTAGCAGGCAGGAAAGTTAATGAGGGGTCTGAGGGATGGAAGGAAGGAAGGAAGGAAGGAAGGAAGGAAGGAAGGAAGGAAGGAAGCTGCAGGGGGGCATTGCCCTGCAGGAGAAAAAGCATTAATCAGAACTGGTGACAGTTTGAGTGACTGCATCCTGGCCCTCCAACCCTCAACCCCACCCTTTCATCCTCCTTAGAAGAACTCAAGTCAACACCTCGAGATTTCCAGGTTTCAGCCTCTTTCTTCTCATCGTCCCTCTTTGACTCCCCGTTCTGTTGTTTTTCAGCTCATCATCCTCTGAGGATGAAACACGGATGGCATATGAACATCCACCTTCTACCAGAGCCATATGGAGCCGCACCACTTCGGAAGATCCCGCTGAAAACACAACAGGGAGGTCATCGTAGGGTGAGGCTCCACACACACACACACACACACACACACGTATATGCAAACACAGCGCTGTGAGTGTGGATGAAAGGAGGGGCACGTCACAGTCCTGATGGTGCGAACGCCGTTGGTCTCCATCTGTGGCTCATAATGTCTAACACGTTGGAGGCCTCGCCACCGCAGCTTCTGCCACGCCATAAATCACACACATCTGGTCCACCGATCCCCCGCTGCTGGACGCTGGTGGCAGGGAAACACACACACACACACACACTGAGCCCACATGTATACACTCTGAAGTTCATCCAGTCACACACAGACTCATTCATCAAAGCTGACTCTGACTCGTATCTGTCTGTGTGGCTCCCAACATACACGATGTAAATAGCATCCATATTTTTGAAGCTATAAAGCGATATTTTACTTTTTCACCAAGTTTAACTTTAATCCGTTCTTCTCACAGCAGCTCAGTCGCTTCATAATGCATGTTATAAATTTTAAGCACGTTTCAAATGGAATCTGGAGGCTGTCAACAAAGTGTGGACAGTAAACGCATCGTGTTGGGTTCAGGGCTGCGTTGTAGCCACGTGATAAACAAGGATGCTGCCTTTCAATCGACGCTTTACAGATCAGTCAAAGTGAGCCTGATCCTGAACAGCAGCATGCTCCTGAGGTAAAGGGATGTCCTAACTAATCCTAAAGTGCAGTTTTCATTTGGACTTCCTTCGTCACAGTTTCAGGTTTCAGAGAACAAAGTAACAGAATAATTTATTCTGAAGTGTTTTCACCATCTGTCACACCGTTCTTAACTCAAACATGGAAATGATTTAAAAATACAAAACAACTAATGCTAGCAACCTCCCATCTGCACACTGTCACTGACACTGTGGCAGGAATAAATATGAGGAGTTACTCCCGACCTTCCAGGCTCTTCACTCACATGACCCAAAGGAAAAAGCAGAGGAAACAGCCAACGAATGAGCAGTGCTGAGTGATGGGGACACTGTGGCGTGCTCCGAACTCCTATTTCCACCATTTCCAATTCAGCATCTTCGTCTGTGGCAGTTAAACAGCACCATACTGACAATCAGGCCACCGGCTGTTTAATTCAATGGAAGCGGCTCTCTTGGAGATTTTCTTGGATTTAGCCAAAATATTTGTGTGTATTTGGATGGAAACTGTTTGCGTTTATGCATGTGTGACTTTCTTTAGATTTAAAGTCACACTCTTTTTATTATGTGTGAGTCAAGTTAGATTCCCATCTAACGCAGCCTGTGTAGGATCCAGGATGCCGGCTCGCGCACACATACGTCATATTCTGCAGCTAAACTGGCACATTTTTCCTGGCTGTGAAACGGATGATTTCTTTATTCCCTCTCTTTGTGACTCACGCAATGCGAGCGAGAAAGAGCAAAGTAAGTGAAAGTGATGGATTGTGGGTAAAGCCTGCTTACACGGCAGGAGCACACGGAGGCTAAAAATGCTTTAATGAGATTCACTCCTTTCACTTGCTGCTTGCTTGACCTCAGTCCTGATTTAGGGGCATATCGTGTGTGTGTGTGTGTGTGCGTGCGTGCGTGCTGCAGCAAAGTGATGCTGCTGCTGCAGAATCTCACAGTAGGAGCTTCATCCAGTTGTTAAAAAATACAAATAGAAAATTAAAGGTGACCTGCTTTATATCCACAGGTGATCCAGAGACAACTGGAACGATAAAGTTGGACAGCACTTCCTGTTCTCTATATTTATGTTGGACGAGCCATCACTGGAGCAGTGTGGTCATTAGAAACACTCCCTGCTCCACCTCACCTGCTCTGCAATGACACATAGTCGTTATTTCTCCCTAAATTAGCTCCTTCGATCAATAGCACGTCTTAATATCAGCTTCCCGATCGCTCTGCTGTCACTCGTACATTATACTCATAGTTTACCGTTAATACAGTTTTAATTGGAACGCCAATAAAGGGCAAAAACAGCCCGTCTGTGCCGTTGTTTGTGGATGGCTTAATCGATCTGCCCGCACAGACAGCAGGCTCTGTCATAACCCAGAGCCCCTCCCTCCCTGCCCTCCCCCGCGATGAGTACAATAATCACCACCATGTGACGGCTAAGTGGGGCATTCCTGCCCCCTGACAGCCGCCCACCTGCTTTGATTGATGATATTGTTTTTAAAAACTGAAAATAGTTGGAGGTTAGCGCTGAGTGGTGGATGTGGTGCTGGAGGGCTTTGGGTGTTGGGGNGGGATCCTCTCTTCCCAAAAAGTCACATTCCTTTGGGAATAAAGGACGCCATTGTGGAGGCTAATCCACTTCAGTAACAGGACGGCTGCTCTGTGGCGGGCTTGTGTGTGGGAGTGTTATCTTCTGTGTGTGTCTGTGGGTGTGTGTCACTGTGTTCCTTATGTGTTACTTATTTACAACAATTTCATGTGAGTGAATAAAGTTTTCTGAGGTCTGACCAACGTCCTGAACAGATTTACTTCCTCATAAAATCCTGTGATGACTCTGGAACACCAATGAGCGTGTGGTTTCACATGAAGCCCCGCCCCCTTATCATCACATCCTGCTTTTTTGCCACCAAGATGGCGACGGCTGAAATGCTCATCTCGAGACAACAAAACAGGACTTCGTAAACCAGTGGGTGACGTCACGATGGCTGCTTCAGTCTTTTATGGTGTCCAACAAGTCTTTAAGAATAATAATTTAACGTGTTCTAAACATCAAAAATGGTGTAAATGACGAGTCTATTTAATTCATTTTTATTTATATAATGCTAAATCATAACAGTTGCCTCAAGGTGCTTTATATTATAAAGATCCTACAATAATACAGAGAAAACGACCCCCTATGAGCAGCACTTGGTGACAGTGGGAAGGAAAAACTCCCTTTTAACAGGAAGAAACCTCCAGCAGAACCA
>JASGAU010364385.1:0-24080 GCA_030220045.1 Australoheros facetus
TGTTTGACACACTGACACCTGTGGAAGAAGAGTGGACAATAAAAAGTTTAACTTTCAACCTTTGAAAACACTAATGTAAATCACAAGCACACTTCAAATTAAAATTTGCATATAAAATAAGCTGAAAAGAGGCATGAACACACAATAGGAAAAAAATCCACACAATCCAGCAATCTACTAATGACCTAAGGTACTCATCTTACCCGTATGAATATATAGTTTATATCGCTATTTGTATATTTCTATATCTACATAGAGTTTCACTTTATGCTGACACATAGCATCCATATCTCCAGAGGCAACACCCTCAGTCGCATGCTTATCATTTATAAAACTTCATACACAAGACTGATCAGCCACAACATTAACACCACTGACAGTCAGCGTTAATACAAGCCTGATCCACAGAGGCCCAACCCTGCAACCCCGAGGACTCAAAGGATCCACTGCTAACGTTCAAGTGCCCGGCACCAAAGGACACAATGGGTCAGAGTTGCTTTCCAGGCAAAAGGGGAACACACACAATATTTGGTTCATGGTTTTAATGTTGTGGCTGATTGGTGTATTTATGCACCTAACACAAAAATAGAACATGGCTCAACAACAAGCAAAAAATAGTATAATTGCACTTATGAGTCATTGTACGGTTTTGTTAAACAAGCCTCAGTGTGGGTAGTTGGTGCTGTATCGAAAAGAAAAAAAAAATACTGCAATCTTTAAAAGCACCCCCATTTTGATCATATTAAACCAGAAGTTGAACAACTTAAGACTTAACCAAAAATGGTGCATGTGGTGCAAACCCAAGGTAACACCAGGCACAAGGCAGACAAGACCACACTACTCCCCCTCCACCTCACACATGAGGTTCACAAAATTCAGATACCTCAAAGCACTTTCTGTAGACACTGTGGATAAAGTTTGGCCACCACACATTCAAAATGGCGACCCAAATCCCAGAGGCGATCGGGTGTCTCATAGACTTTGGTCCATATGTCTGCCTCATCATCATACTGGTAAAGGGAGTTCTTCCGGCTAGTGCGAAACACATGCTCCTCCACCATGACTTGAGTGGCTCGTACAAACAGATGTAGCTTGCCTTGCAGCAGCATGGCCTTGATATACGGGCTTGTGGCTTGGTCAAAGGGTAGATCATTCTTGTGGCTCCATGTGTTCTTCTCAATGTCGTAGACCTCCACAATAAAGGTACGCTGGTGGTTCCTGCAGATCCCGGCTATGTAGTAGATGCAGTTTTTATACAAGGCAGCCAGACCCTGACTCCGAGGGACACTCATTGGAGCCAGATGACTCCAATAGTCCTTACGGGGATCATAGCAGAAGAAATATTCACCTGCAACAAACAAAGAAGGCAGTTATGATCAGCTGCTTTCAGATGGTTTTCATATATACAGTATGTCTCTAATATTAGTATCACTTTATTTACATATGTTTTAAAGATCATTTTAAATTAAAGAAAACAGTGACCACATAGGTTCCCCTAAGCAGGGAAAGACTCACCTTGGAGGACATAAATACGGTCTTTGTACTCCACAGCACTGTGAAATTCCATGGCCACTGGCATAGGACTGACTGCAGTCCAACAGTTGTCTCTGGCATCATAGCACTCTACTGATTTTAATGCATTTCGCCCATCACCTTCATAAACACGGCCTCCCAGTGCATACAGCTTTCCACAGCAGTGCACAAGCCTGCAACCAATTCGAGCTCTCAGAAGAGGTGCACGTGGAAGCCATCGGTTGCCTGCATGCTCGTATTGCCAGAAGTCACTTTCTGCTCGATGGTCTATGGACACCTCGCTGTTGCTCGGCCGGTACCCACCGGCAATGTAGATGTCATTTTCTGGGGATACCAAGATACCAACCTCCCGGAGATCATTAGGTGGTTTGCAGAGTTTGAACACCCTTCCTGTGGCTGTGTCCAGGCAAGGCACCGTCTGCTTCTTACCTGAGTGTTTATGAGCAGCATCAAAGCAGATGACCATTTCGGAAGCAGTCATACCCAGGCGCTGTGGGCAACCATTTGTACCAGTGAGGCGAGCTTTGGCCTCAGCGGGGTCTTTTGACAGGGACAGAGCGCAAGCAAAAGGCGCGGGTATCCGACTGAGAAAGGCCTCATCCAGCAAGGGCAATCGGATGCACTGGGAAAAAACCTCAGCTAGATGGGCTTCACGGCCAGTCAGATCATGTTCTAGCCAGCGCACAATGCTCTCATAGACATGCTCTTCCTTTTCCACATTGAGGTCATCATTATTCAAAATGCTGACCAACTGCTCCTTGGTCATCTGGAGGAACTCTTGCTCCCATGATACACACAAGAACTAAAACAAAAAAATTCAGAGATTCAGACATCACAAAGTTTGATACCAATGTTTTGACTGCTATTGTCCCACAGCAAATACACAAACAAACAAACAAAAAAAACCCAGCATTTGCCAAAACCAGGGGCTGATATTTTTCTGCTGTGTCACATTCATTCTGCACATTAAGAGTATTTCTTAGGGCTGGGCGATATGGACCAAAAAATAATATCTTGATATTTTTTAGCCAAATGGCGATATACGGTATATATATCGATATTTTTTCTTCCCAAAAGGTACAAACAAAAAGCCACTTCTGAGTCAAAGCTACATGTCCCAAATGTCACACAGACATTTTTATTAACATTCAGCTGTAGATGTACATGAGAAATTGCTCAAAAACAAACTATTGGCATATTTAATTAATAATGCTCCTCAAATAAATTAATGCTTTTTTCCTCCATAACAAAAGACTCACAGCTGCGCTATTAAAATGTAAACAGAAAAGATACAGAGCAAAAATAGCAAAAGGCTGACTTATTCTTTAAAAAGCCAGTGTGCAGTGAAGTAGACTTCACCAAAGTGCTTCCTCCTGTGTGTACTCCTGTACATCTAGTACTCTGTGCAAATAACAAAACATGTAAACAGACTGAATGAAAAAAATCCCATCCTTCAGTCAGCAGCATTCTAGCCAGTTCAGTAAATCCATACACATATGAGCTGATGTATCACAGCAACGAGCCCACCCACTCAATGCGATGTCACTGGAAAAAGTCGCTAAATTTGTCGCTAATTGGTTTTTGGGGAAAAACAGTCGCTTGGGGGGTGGGGGTGGGTGTGTCTGAAAAGCCGATAAATCTAGCAACAAAGTCGGCAAAGTTGGCAACACTGCCATGCTGTCGCTTCCTGCATGATTTACGGATGAAGCGGTGAGGGAGAGCGGCGGGGCAGTGTGAAGTTGTGCAGAGACAAATTGGGAGAAGAAAGGTAACTGGTGGATCTACAAGTATGATTGTAACGTAACAGACTATATCGATAAAAACGATAATGTCTTATCTTATATAGCGTATGAAAATATATTGATATTGCTTAAAAACTCGATATATCGCCCAGCCCTAGTCTTTCTGCTCTTGATGAAGACCTGAAAGACTTTAAAATAGTTTTTCAAATTATTTATTATTTCCCTAGCCAAAAAAACAAGGAACAAATGACTATCAAAAAATAGAAAATGTAAAAATCAAGCCCAAAAAGTAAAAAAATTATACTGGCATCGGCTGTCTGCCATATTATTACTGCATATTCGTACCAACCAAGAATTGTACACTCAGTATATTTGTAGTTTATTTTTCAGCCAAATGTACTGGTCACAAAGAAAGCCCTATTACAAGACTACATGTCAAAAAATGGTGGAATAAAGCAGCTGAAGACTGTTAAGAAATCAATCCAGGGCTTATATTTAACTGACCTTCTTGCGGATATAATCCTGTGAGCGTTCTCTCAGTTCCTGGTGCCCATATGCATCAGCAAACATGAAGACTCCTATACAGTTCTGAGGGTCAAGCCGGCTGATCATGAACTGGGCACACTGGTCCTGCAGGGCAGGAATCTGGAAAATGCTGGCTGCTGTGAACAGGGCTTGGACATTGGATTCAGAGAGCGAGACCCTGGACGTGTAGGCATAATCTAGGACGAGGTGCATGGATTCAGATTCCACCCCAACGATTCTAACCTCACGCTGACTGCTCTCTGTAAGGCCACTGGTGAACATGGACCTGGAGGTGCAGGTGAGAAAATAAATTATTTTATGATGATCAATTCAGATCTTAAAAATTGAACATCATAATTTCTAATCAACTGATAGTCAAAATAACTCTGAAATCAAGAAAGACTTTTCTAGCAAGTAATAAATATTTGAAAACAAACATTTGTACATATGCAGGATTTCCTACCTAAAATATGGGCTGATTGCAGCAAGAACATTTCTGTGGCATGAAAAGGTCTTGCCATGGTCCACTTCTACAACGATGTCTGTGAGCTGTGCTTCATCATACAAGGCTTTGAGCTGCTGCAGGATGTTACAAGCATGAACAGCATCTACCCCATTGTAGTTGGTGATTGGAGGTGTCCCATTTTGTACTTGTAACAGCTTCCCTACCTCTGAACAAAAACACAAGAGAGAAAAATGTGATCACTGGACTTGGAAAAGTGGATAAAGAGAACAGAGGACTAAGTGTTCATGTGGTATGTATTCCTAACCATTCTGCCATCAGGTTCCCCAAGGTTTGCTTAGTTTTGGGAGATTCCAAGTGAAATGATAGTGTATCTATTATAGATTAGATTAGATAATAGATTTTTCTGTATTTCTGCATATTACCTGATATCTAATATATCAGATAATCACACGTCCTAAGAGATGATTAAAAAAACAAATATTTATTTTTTATTTATTGACAATAAATATCTTCCATTACATATCTAAGTAGACATATCTATGTCTAGCATGAGTATGTGAACCTTTACTTTCTGCAAAACGACTTGGAGGGTTTTCTCAAATCAAGTGTTCACTTCAATACCTTCCACATTTCTGTTGTATTAACCCTCTGGGGTCTAGGGTGTAATTGGCCATTTTTCACTACTTTTGATTTTACCTTTATAGTTCACCTTAAAAACTGTTTGCTATGCCTTGTTTGTTTTTTGTTTTTTTCAGTACAACCTCATGTTTGAATGTAGTTATTCTTTCATTTTGACAGACTGTAATAAGTAACACATTAGACCTAAAATCACACAAAAACATAAAATCCAAGTAGAAAAAAAAGTTTTGAAAAAGTGCTGTATGCGTATAACAGGCTTAATACAAACCCAACCCAAAAAACTGCAGAAAATGCAGCAAAAAGATACTGCCTCAAAAACACTCTAGATATGCCAGCTCTTGTTTGCTACAACAGAGAATATGGCATGCAGTATGCCAACAAAAATATATTGGAAGAGGAGAGTAAAGATGCTGCATGAGGTCTGAAATATTTAAAGCACTCTAATCTCAGTAATTACTTGTTTTGACCTTATACATTTTTATAAAGGTTTAGAGTCCATTTGAGGTTGAATAAGAAATCAAAGATCACTTTGATTGTTTTAGCATAATATATACGTCAGGTCCCGAGGATGTCTAATAGGAGGACTCAGTACATGAGGTTATCTGCGGCACCATTTTAGTTATGTTAGCTAACGAGTGAAGGACAATAGGAGCAGCTATGTTGTCTCCTATTTTTTTCTCGCATTAATATTAGCGTTCATTCTGAACAGTAAATCTCTTCATGAACTGAATCGTCTGTAAACTTTTCACTTGTTTTGGATAGAAAAAATCTTTTTGATTTGAAGCCTTATTAGGACTTTTGTACAGCAGCCATTTTTATTTACTTATTTGCACATTATATTTTTATTCAAAAATAAAAATTGCATTACTTTAATATCCATTGTTTGATATTTATTGTGATGGCCACATTATTGTTAAAAATACATTTGATTAGTTTCAAAGTTGTATTTTTATGGGTCATTATTTTAATTGTGAGAATCAACAAGGTGATATTCACAGGTCGGCAGGCTTGAACAGGTGAGGTAAGATTGAAATAATTGCTGACTAATCGACTAATCAACAAAATAATTGATATTAGTCGACTACCAAAATAAGCTTTAATTGCAGCCCTAAAATGGAGTAGGAAAAAGTATGCACATACTTATTAATCCCTACCACATGTTCAACACTACCAATTTACCACGTCCATCATCATTCCGGCTTCTCCTCAACATTTATATATACTTGTCCCACATTCATATGATAAAAAAAAATCTATATGTAATCTATGTATACATATAATGAATGTCGTGAATATGTGTACCAATTAATCTTTCTACAGATGTCAGACATCTATTTCATATCCTTTCAAAAGCATTTTGAATCATGCTTGAGCATTGCTGTAGTCCCACAGGAAAAATGTTCCACTGTTTAACTCCATAAATGGAAATACAAATAGGACTAAAACTGCGGAACAGTTATTGTTAGGTAAATGTGTAAACCACTACACTATGTTGGCATAAATATTTATTTATAGTATGATAACATTAAAAGAACATGAAGTGTGGCGAAACCTGATGACCAAATAAATGATCAAGGTGCATGCCACATGGGTTAAATGTATGCTAACATCAGCTGAGTCCCAAGAGTCCTTGCAGTACAATTGTAGAGACCACAACAGTGTATTTGGTCCAGCTATAATAATGACTGTGACAGCTACATGAATATATTTGTATTTTTCCAATACATTTGCTTGTTTCTAAATTTGCACCAAGGTTGATACTTTCTTACAGACTGAATGAAGACAGCAGGACAGCACATGAGCCTCGAAACTCGTTAGCACAGCAGTACTGCCTTTATAACCATGTACTAACTTAACATGGTTCTTATCACTTGTGTTATATCAAGATATACAGGTGGTACCACAACTTTATGACCGCTGTGAAGCTTTACTTTGACTGTTCCGGTATAAAAACTTTTGCAACAAATGCCTCGGATTGTGCAATGCAAGCAGGACAAAGACTCTCAGTGGGTAAACAGAAAACTACTATCACGCCAGGTGGTAGCTAGCTCGCTAACATCTCCCATCGTTTCCCTGTGCCTGCTATAAGCGGTCTGGCTAGCTAATAAGGCTGAAAAAAAACTTGAAGTATATAAACTACTGAAGAGTGGGGCTGTACAAATCTTCGTCTGAATGCTTGTGTATCGCAAAATCCAGCAAAGCTCGCGGTTGGCTTAGCTAGTTGAGCAGGAAGCTTAACTTTTAGCAGACAGCTAGATACCAAGCTAGTGTTAGCAAAGCTTTCTTTGACACAACACTGCGAGATATAAAGGGCGATAAAAATCTGAAGTGTTTCAAATGTTAATGTCTTTATCTTATAGAAGAGTAAGAGTGTGTAGCGCAATGCCAAGTGTATTCGTTTGGTGACTGTAGTCATTACTACACCTTATCGAACCCTTGTCTATGTCATAAACAAGTGTTTACATAGTCAGCTGTGCTAGCGTGCTAACCGGCCGAAAGTTAGCCACACAGCTAACGTTAGCTACATAGCCGGGCTAACGACAGCCAACAGTTTTGAGGAGTCGTTAAGAACCTGACCTCTTTTAATGAAACTGCAACATGTCAAGACTTCTTCGGTTAATCTGTAAAGCTACACTCGGTGAACATATAAAATCACATATTATAACTTTAAAAAGCAGTACTTTTAAGTATAAAAAACAATGAAGATTTTGCTAACCTCCACTGGCAGCCATTCTCTCCAGTCTGTCTCAGAGCAGACCGACAGAAACGTCAAATGAGTGCAAAGCGGAGCCCCGGAAACAAGGAGCAGCCAATAGCAAGAGGAGCACGGATCTCACAGCCAATCGTCGCCCTTTTATCTGAAATAGGAAAAAGTTAATACTGCATGGGTAAATTACACAGAGGGCACTCAGTTAAAGCCGACCAAAAAAAGTCAAAGCAGCAGCATCTAAACGGGTGCATCCGAAACAGAGGTGAAACATTTTTGGCTTGATATCTTGTTGGGGAGGCAAACATCAGCTCTTCTCCAGGCAAACGGATAACTGGACATGGGGGAGAAACACATTCAAGTGCCTTTTTTAGTTTACAGACGTGCTTTTTTTTTTTTTTTTAGTTTGCAGAAGAGTATCATTATTGATCTTTAGAGCTGAAAGGAAAGCTATTTAGACTTTGTATGAATAGTGTAATGTCAACTTTGAAACAACAGATCTGTGTAACAGTGTGTTAGAATAAGAAAAACATTACAAATACTGGTATTGTACTCGTAAATCTCAGAAAATGAGATTACATTGGCATAGATTAATAACCTTAAAAAATATTTTTATCATCTATTTTGAATAACATAAAGATAAAAATAATTATATTACAATAACTGTAGGCAGAGGACTCCATATCCTTGACAGCCATGTGATGACACACATTAAGGTCCATAACCAGGAGGTTGTGGATCGTGGCACCCCTGCATTTAGGCAGCTGGATGTGCACAGTTTTTCAAAGGTTTGTGCCAATGCACTTACACTATATTGGTAAAAGTGTTCACTCGTCTGCCTTCACACGCATATGAACTTGAGTGACATCCCATTCTTAATCCATAGGGTTTAATATGATGTCAGCCCACCTTTGCAGCTATAACAGCTTCAACTCTTCTGGGAAGGCTTTCCACAAGGTTTAGGAGTATGTTTATGGGAATTATTGACCATTCTTCCAGAAGTGCATTTGTGAGGTCAGACACTGATATTGGAGAGAAGGCCTGGCTCACAGTCTCCACTATAATTCAGCCCAAAGGTGTTCTATCAGGTTGAGGTCAGGACTCTATGCAGGCCAGTCAAGTTCTTCCACACCAAACTCACTCATCCATGGTCCTTGCTTTGTGCACTGGTGTGCAGTCATGTTGGAACAGGAAGGTTCCATTCCCAAACTGTTCCCACAAAGTTGGGAGCATAAAATTGTCTAAAATGTCTTGGTATACTGAAGCATTAAGAGTTCCTTAAGGGGCCGAGCCCAACTCCTGAAAAACAACCCCACACCATAATCCCCCCTTCACCAAGCTTTACACTTGGCTCAATGCAGTCAGACAAGTATTGTTCTCCTGTCAATCACCAAACCCAGACTCATCCATCAGATTGCCAGACAGAGAAGCATGATTTGTCACTCCACTGCTTTAAAGTCCAGTGGCGGCGGGCTTTACACCACTGCACCTGACGCTTTGCATTGTGCTTGGTGAAACCCATTCCATGAAGCTCTCTGCGCACTGTTCTTGACTAATCTGAAGGTCACATGAGGTTTGGAGGTCTGTAGCGACTCATTTTACGTGGCCTCCACTTCGTGGCTGAGTTGCTGTCATTCCCAATTGCCTCCACTTTTGTTTTAATACCACCAACAGGTGACTATGGAATATTTAGCAGCAGGGAAATTTCACAACCGGAGTTGTTGCAAAGGTGTCATCCTATCACAGTACCACGCTGGAATTCACTGAGCTCCTGAGAGCTCGCACAAGTTTGTAGAAGCGGTCTGCATGCCTAGGTGCTTGGTTTTATACACCCATGGCCATGGAAGTGAGGACAACACCTGAATTCAATTATTTGGATCAATGAGTGAATGCTTTTGGCAATATAGTGTGCGTGGTAGCATATTTTTTTAGGCTGTGTTCAAATCAGTGTGACAGAGCTTATATTTTAAAGGTTAATCAACATTAATTGTGACTGCCTGATTTTAGACATGTGGTTGTTTTCTAGTATTTCAACATCATTGGAAGAAAGTCTTGTGTCCCCTGAAGCCTACATATGGTTTTGGTTCTAATTCAGAGGAGTACATTTTTCTATGAAGGCAAAACAAGTGATCTTTCCCTGCAGAAACACTTAAGATTTTGCTATAATATGAGCTTGGCATAATATTCATACTGACAACAAGGAGAGAAATAGCCTACCTAAATCCACCTGTGCTGTAGAACTGTATCCAAATTGTAATTGCCGTCTGAGCAAAATGAGTTTCATTTGATTTAATGTAATACCAATGAAACACCCAACACACCAGTGTAGCATCATTCGTGCTGTGGCATAATACACTCACACTAATCTTATATTATCCATTTGTGGTGTAGAACCTGTGACAGAAAATGTGCTGCAACACATTATTGGGTTATTGTATTTACCTGCTCTCAGTCTCATGTTGAATTAATTTCAACACACCATATTGAGAACATGTAATGGTTCATCTCAGCTAAAAATCCAACCAAATAAATACATAAATAAAAATAAATCAGCATTTAACTTAAGTTAAATTTCAAAATGAAGCATCACTCTCACAACTTCCCTTTTCTTTTTATGTGTGGACTGCAGAGACTGATACCCACACACCCCATCACACCCAGCACAAAACTGGTTTAAAGTTATCGTCTGCCAAAAAGTGACTGCTGATGTTTCTATGTGGTTTTTTGTGTCTAATATTGTTGCTTATATTGGTAAATAGGCTGTAATAAACAAGATTTATGAAGGGGTTATATATAAAGTAAAGAAATGACCTGTTTTGCAATTACCCTAATGCACTTCCTCTCTGTTCTGTATGTAATCAATCTGGTCCTTTGTGGTCACTTAAAATATCCTTATAGAACTGTTATGTTCTATTTATTGCAATTTCTGCTGCCGTCTTGACCAGATCTCAATGAGACTTTTTATCTGCCAAAAAAACTGATTGCAGCTATTAATTTGTGACAGCCACCCTTTGGAGAAAGCTCATTTCCGCTGCTTGTATCGGCAATCTTGTTCTTTCGGTCACTACCCAAAGTTCGTTACTGTACCATAGATGAGTGTAGGGACATAAATCAACCAGTAAATCAACAGCTTTGCTTTCACACACAGCTCTATCTTTACCACAACGACCCGGTACAGCATCTGCATCACTGCAGCCACGGCCCCAATCCGTCTGTCAATCTCTCACCCCCCTCTTCTCAGCCCTGGCAGAGTCGAACACCCACCGGGAACGAGTTCGACTTATTGCCAGCAATCTGGACCAAGCTCTCACTGCAGTTGTACAGGGACTGAAAGACTTGTAACAATGGGCCAGACACGCCCTACTCCCGCTGAACCTCACAGGATACCCCGAGGGACGCAGTCAAATGCCTTCTCCAGGTCCAGATCTCCACGTGACATTGCAGAGGCCTGTCAACCAAGACAGCCCTACAACGTCCAGTGCCTTCTGGAACTCAGGGCGAATCACATCCACCCCAGGGGCCTTGCCACCAAGGAGTTGTTTAACTAACTCAGTGACCTCACCCCCAGTGTTGGACAAGTCATCCCTCTTGTCCCCAGACTCTGCTTCCACTACAGAAGGCATGTCAGCAAGATTAAGGAGATCCCCGAAGTATTCATTTCACTGCCTGACTATATCCTCAGTTGAAGTCAGCACCACCCCACCTGCACTATACACTATGTGAGTAGAGAACTGCTTTCCCCTACTGAGTCACCTGAAAGTCTTTTTCCATGGCCTCTCCGAACTCCTCCCACACCTCAGTTTTTGCTTCAGTCACCACCCGAGCTGCTTTTTGCTTGACCTGGTGGTACCCGTCAGCTGCCACCGAAGTCCCACAGGCTACCATCTGTCCACCATCTGGTTTGGGAATTACTACCATGACAGGCACCAACCACCTTGCAGCCACAGATCCGTGCATCGGCCTTAACAGTGGAGATGCAGAACATGGTCCATTTGAACTCAGTGTCCTCAGCCTCCCTCGAGATGCTGTCAAAGTTCTGTCAGAGGTGGGAGTTGAAGAGCGCGCGGACTGGAACCTCTGCCAGGTATTCCTAGCGCACCCTCACTATACATCTAGGTGCATCAAGTCTGTCCAGCATCCTCCCCCACTACCTGATTCAACTCATGACCAGGTGGTGATCAGTGGACAGCTCAGCTTCTCTCTTCACCGGGTGTTCAGAACATGCGACTGCAGATCTGATGATACAGTTACAAAATCAATCACTGAGCTGCGACCTAGGGGGTCTTGGTGCCACATGTGCTTATAGACATCTTTATGTTTGAACACGGTGTTCGTCATTGACAAACAGTGGTAGCACAGAAGTCCAATTACAGAACACCACTCAGATTCAGATCGGGCAGGCTGTTCCTTCCAATCACAGATCTCCGGGTCTCTCTGTCGTCACCCACATGAACACAATGCAAATGATGTGCTGGGGAATCCCTCAACAGCTTCATCTTTATCTATCCTGACTGCAGTAATCCTAACTGCATGTCAAACATGCAAATGATGTGCTCTCATTCAGCTGGATTCCTGGACTGCATTATAGACAGGGGCAGGTGATGCTAAGATTCAGGTTGTGGTGTTGTGCCAGCTTGTCAGTTCTTACTGCTGCTTTATAAAGGATTACAGCTATGTAACAAACCCCTCCATTGTCTTACCTTCTCTTCTACTCACTTAATTTAGAACCCAAGGCCAGTCGTGCTTGAGAACACTTCTCCACTGCCTTGTACACACCCAACCAGCAACTTGAGGTTGTTGGCTTTCACTCTGAGAAGCAGGCAGTATTCTCCCAACATTTAACCACTGACTAAAAGCTACATATATGCTCATTTGTTTCTTGTCATTTGTCTTCAGAGCACAACTATGATGCTGCAATAATGCTACGCTTAGGTGAATGGAAGCATTGGGAGATTAGAGCTGCAATGAAGCACAGCACTTCCAACACAGAACACCCCAACTCCCACAATTGCCTTTTTGTTCCATCCGGGCTGGTTCACTGGGTCTACCTCTCATCACTCTAAAGCCAGATACACAAACCTGTGTCTCAGGATGCTCTTTGTACTTGTGGGAATGCATGTCATCCCTCACTTGCTGGCCCATTCTACCCTTTGCCATTTCCTACTCCCCCATGGTCACATATTGCATATTTTAATTCTCAGTCATACTCTTTCAGCCTGCAAGCTCAACTCATACCTCTTTTGTACTCCTTTCCCACTCATTCTCCATCTCATTTTCACCCTTATAACCTTGAGTATTGAAAGGCTGTGAAAGGCTGAGAGTTGCTATGTTACTATTTCCTAGTCTGCATAGAGTATACATGCACTTGTACTGTAGTGCCTGCACGCTCACAACAACCCAGATAACTCTGCACGGAGTCTCATGTTAACCACCTGACTGTGAAATGCCACTCGAGTTCAAGTGACATAAATTTCAAGCACTTGGACACTTGTCGTAACACACAATGTCATGTGAGGGTCTGTCCATTATGTCTCCTTCTAGAAATGATCATTGACCCTAACACTGCACTCTATTTTGACTTGGTTTGTTAAATTTTCACATCAAGATGAAACTGAAAAATGTCTCATTAGATTCGCTTTTGATAGTTTAACCCATAGGAAATAAAAACTTAATGAAGCTTTTTGTAAGTTTGATAAGGAAGAGCCATTCTCTCACATTCTGTCGTGGTGATACGGGCTGTCCTGCTGCTCTATTTTCTTCAACACCTCTAAGGCGTTTTTCAGTTTCTTACTACTGTTGTCCAATGATCTGTCCCTGTTCTTTAAATTTATCCCTCCTCCCCATGTCCACCTCATCCAAGGCATTACAATCAATCAAGTCTCCATCAAGCATCTGCTCTCTCTTTTTCACCAGTATTAGTGGCTAGACTCCGGAGAAGCCCTTCCCCTATCTCTATCAAAACAGTTCAGTTTTGCTTGTTTGTATTTCTCCAATAAATTTGTTCTGATTTCATCCAAATAAATTCACCTTATTGAAATTCACATTTCGCAGTTTAAAACACCAAATGAATCTTATCGCGGCGCTTCATTTCTGAAGGACATGCATTTTAGAGCAGCAAGACTGTGCTGCTTGAATGACTTGGTAAACTATGTATACTGTGGTTAATGTTTTTAAAGTGGAATAAATTGAGTTTTTAATCCAGTCTGGCATGTTTATGCTTACCTTGAAAAAGCAGGTGAAGGTTTGATTAGCAGTGACAGTAGATGAAAAATGCCTTTGGGCCATAACAAGCTATTATACATTTATACATACTTGAATTTGATTTAATATGTGTTTATGTATGCTTTTTGTTGCAGTTTGTATACAGTTTTTCATTGACAAAGACAATTAAAATTGTGTGTTTTTTAACTTTTCTGTAAAAAGAAAGATGGGTAGATTTGTCACTACAAATCCTGTCCTTGTCTATTTCTGTTAAGCCCACACGTGCGTGCACTCACACACACACACACACACACACACACACACACACACACACACACACACACACTTTCCACCCCTTTTTTAATCAGATAAATGAGGCTTGATGGCAGAAAATAAAACAAGCGTTCAGGCTCACTGTAAGATTTAAGCCTCCATTAATTTATAATGTAGGCCAGCTTCAAGCCATTTAATTCCGACATTGTGTTAAAGGTTTAAGATCAATACTTACTGATTTATGGCGAACAATACTGTTTTAACATAAACGAGCCAAATATTTTCTTAGGGAAACAACCATTTTTCTTCTACAAATAAAGTCAAACTTGGCTATTTCATTTCAGTTCTCTATTATTATTTATGTTGATTACATCTTTCACACTCTTCACATGCTGTCAACAGTAATGAAGCAAAGCCCTGGTCGGCCATGGCAGTTGATAATTTGCTGTCTATCTGGACTTTGCTGCGGTAGGACATTTGGCATTCATGTGACAGCACCTGAAACCCTCAAAAGAAACAGACTAATTACTGTGCTCTGAAAACTGTGATTGCCATGTAAGCCCCACATAGTAACGCGCTGTCTTTTAATCACTACTGCTTCTGCTAATGGATTTGTGCCTCCAGTTGTGTAGTAGTTTACACGTTCGCCTGGCGAGCGAAAGGTTGCTGGTTCGATTTTAACTGGAGACACAAATCCCGTTTGGCGTTGTGTCAGGAAGGGCATCGGGCATAAAACTCAAACACTCTGAGCTACCCGCTGTGGCGACTCCTTGTGGCAACTGAGAGTAGCGTTTACTCAGTCCTGTCTGGCTACGGCTTAAAAGTTCAGTAGAAACTACATCAGCTGAATACCCAAAGAATAAACTTTCAGCCCATGGTAAGTGACAGTTCAAACCCTTACAATCTCAAGTGTGCACCACGGAATAAAAACACAACAAAAACAAAAACTAAATCCTACAAGTTGTACTCTTCGTGCGCAATTCAAAAGCTTTGCTAGCTCCGTTCAAGTGATACTACAGCTTCACTCAGCATCTACATATAAGCCGACACTTCAGCTGCGTTAGTACTACAATTGTTTTTAGTTATTTTCTTTTATTTGCTGCTTTTTTCATGTTTTCATGAAATGTTTCATTAACCACTGCTAATAAATGGTAAACTGTTAATAAGCTATTTACTTTTAACAAACAATGAAATGATCATTAATGCTGTTGACTGACTGGTCAAAAATGAGTTTGTACGCTGTCTCCCAACATTATCGAGACGGCTTTTGTGATGTTGCAACCGATGTTTCCAAACTTTTCTAAAAATGCTTCGTTAGGTTGAAACAGGCATGTTCAAAACATAAACTTTGCATGTTGAAAAAATGCACATGAAGGTATCAGGTGGGTTCAGGGACATGACAGGTGCCACTTTATTAAGTACACACTGCCAGTACTGGGTTGGATCCCTTTTTCGCCTTCAGAGCTGCCTTAATTCTTCATGGCATAGATTCAACCAGGTTCCTCTAACATTCCTCAGAGATTTTGGTCTGCATTGACCTGATAGCGTCACACAGTTTTTTGTCTGCACATCCATGATGAGAATCTCCTTTTCTACCACATCCCAAAGATGCTCTATTGGATTGAGATTTGGTGAGTGTGGGATTTGAGTACAGTGAACCTATTTCAAGAAATCAGTTTGTGATGATTTTACCTTTGTGACACGGTGTGTTATCCTGTTATCCTGCCGACAGAAGTGGCACCCGGTGTGGTCTTCTGCTGCTGTAGCCCTTCTGATTCAAGGATCAGCACGTTGTGCACTCTACATACCTTGGTTGTAACAAGTTACTGTCAGTTACTGGGTTACTGTTGCCTTCCTATTACCTCTGGCCATTTTCCTCTGACCTCTGACATCAACAAGGCATTTTCACCCAGAGAACTGCCCCTCAGACCATTCTCTGTAAACCCTAGAGGTGCTTGTGTGGGAAGATCCCAGTAGATCAGCAGTCTCTGATATACTCAGACCAGCCCATCTGGCAACCATGCCACGTTGAAAGACACTTGAACCACATTTCTTCCCCATTCTGATGCTCAGTTTGAACTTAAGCAGGTTGTCTTGACTGTGTCTGCATACCTAAGCATGTATAGAGATGCTGCCATGTGATTGTCTGATCAGATATTTGTGTTAAAGGGCAGCTGAACAGATATACCTAATAAAGTGTGAATCTGAAGTATTTCAGTTGCAACTTTTAGCAGTGAAACAGAATTTGTTTTCCATAAAGTTTTGTGTTTTCTGGGTACTCACAGTACAGTGATCCATTTTTAATGTCCCCTGAAACTGAGCAATGAGAAGGTGAGCTGCTGTTTGTCATGGGGTGACATGTAGGTAAGATTGCCCTATATTTATCCTACAATACTAGTCAAATATGAATATATTAAAGAAATTTGGAAAAGAGGGTCACAAACATCTTACAGCACACAGTTATTTCATTTCAAACCCTGACCACTAACCTTAATCATTATACACATCCACCATGGGTTTAAAGATTTAAACAACAATTTTGATGTACATAAACCTGTTTGATAAGAAAAGTTCTACACAAAAAGCATACAGTCAAAACCAACATTATTAACCATTGGTTAACAGTGTTTCCACCTGGATTACATTCCACAGAATTCTTTGCATGCAGCACAAGGTTGCTGCAAACCTAAAGGTAGCACCTTGTTCCAGTACCATCATCAGTGCTGTGCAGGCTGGAAATGCACTCTAATGCTGCGTAACACTGTAAAAATGACAGAAGAAGAGACAAATAAAAATACAACTGCAATCTTAGCAATCGATTTCACATTTTTTTTCCAATTTCTTTCCATTCAGCCACAGTGCAGCTTGTGAAATTGGGCCTGGCTACTGTTGAATCAGAGGAAAAAGGCTTCCTGGGTTTGCAGTTATTTGATGATAGCTCTCGTTTCTGATTACCTCCACCGCCCACCCATAGATGTCCTTTTTGGATACATTGAAACTGTTCACCCAGTATCTACTCTTTCTACTTTCCCCCCATCTTGTGCAGAATTTTCTGGTAACAACACTCTTAAAAAGAGATTTTACCGTAATAGTGTGTATTTAAAATACAAAGCAGTCTAAGCCCAGCAAATGACATTAAAGGAGGTGTCTCAAAAGAATATACAGGGATAAATTTGATGTTCACCCCCCCAAAATCCAGAAACTGCTCTTTCTATCCCATGCATATCAGTCATTTGTTGATTCTAAGTGAAGTAAATGCCCATATTCAAGTTAATCTACAGTATATCAGCAGTTAATCATGTTAGTGAGTGTCTGTAGAATTTGTCAACAATTTGGCAACGATTAAATTGTAGAGCAAACAAAGAGGAGACAAGATGGAATGCGTGAGGAAGATGAGGCGGGGGGGTGTAATTGCGGTTTTTGTCAGAAATGGAGGTAATGGGTTATTATATCCCTCTGGAGGCCTGCAGTGGAAAAATGCCTGCAGATGTTATGAAGGCCATGGCTCCCCCACCACGCCACTCAGGAGGAGACAAATAGGAGCACAATGGGAGGCTGCTGTAAATACAGAGTTGGAGGTCCTTCTCCATCTTTATAAAAATCCAATTTCTTGCTCTTTTTCTCAGACTTTCTTTCTCAGTAACCCCACCTGAGTAGCTGATGAGCAGATGGTCTGAGTTTCCTCAACAGCGCTTTAATTTCCAAACGGTCCCACCATAGCGGCTCAAACTGCTGACACCGATGTTTGTTAATGGTTGTTGTATAGCAGTGTAACTTCAAGCTTAGATTTTTCTCACTTTGTTTTGGACCTTTTATTATGACACAGTGATACAGTAGAAGAAGACAGTAAACTGTTTTCCCAGCTCAGGGCTTCAGAGATGGGCCATTTACCAGTGTCGATAGACTCACAGGCCACTTTGTTAGTTACACACAGCTAGTACTGGGTTGGACCCAGTTGCTGCAGATGTTGTCAGCTGCACATCCATGCTGCAACCCGCCTGTTCCGCCACATCCCAATAGTGCTCTATTTGCTGGAAATCTGGTGACTGTGGAGACCATTTGAGTGCGGTGAACTCATTTTCATGTTTAAGAAACCAGTTTGAGATGATCCGAGCCTTGTGACATGATGCGTTAGTCTGCTTGAAGCAGCAAACTGTAGCCTCAGCTTTCCGTTCTTAGCCGGCAGGAGTAGCGCCCCGTGTGATCTTCTGGTGCTGTAGCCCATCTGCTTCAACATTCAGCGGGTTCAGAGATATTCTTCTGCATACTTTGGTTGTAACGAACAGTTATTTGAGTTATTGCTGCCTTTCTATCAGCTCAAAGCAGTCTGACCAGTCTGCTCTGACCTCTGGCATCCACAAGTTATTTTGACCCAGAGAACTGCTGCTCACGAGATACTTTTGAGATCTTTGCTTAGATTTTTTTAGATCCACATGATTAACTGATCAGATATTTGCACTAATGAGCATTTGAACAGATGGACTTAACAAACTGGCCGGTGAATGTATATGAAAAATTCCATGGAATGTCCGTGGAAAAATTCAACCCAAGATTCATGTACCAGAAACTCTAAAACTCTTTAAAACTGAAGTCTGTTTCCTTTACAGACATGCAAAAAACGTACACTCCCCTCCAAAGGTATTGGATGTCGAGCATTTCTCTTAATGGTTCGACTAAAGATTATTTAGTTTGCTTTATTTGAAGCATGGAGTTAAAGGTGCAAGAGAAATATTTTTATATAATTCAAAACAACATAGACACTGAATTCCTCAAAATAAATTGAGTTCATTTAAGGAGAGATGAGATTGTAAAAATAGTAAAGTCTTTTGGAAGTGGTCTGAATATTATCCAGTCTGATGCAAACATAGCGGGTGGCCTTATCCTGCGGTGATATTAACCATTCATGCTTTCATAGCTATGAGATGGAAAGCAAATCCTCAGTTTAGCAGAGATGAGCCCCAGAAGGATAGCTCTTTTTTTTCTGTGTGTGTTGCTGCTCTGGCAGAAATGTAACTGAGCTGATAACACCGGATCAAAGCATTCTGATCTGGTTGCCAAAAGCCACAGGGCCTAGTAGGCAGCCGAGGTTCGCATTGCTCCAACTTTGGGGACAGTTTCAATAGGCTGCTCCTGGGTGACCGCGCATTGTCTGCCCTTCAAGTCGTAGAAGCAAACAAATAAGGCTATGCTGCCTCCCGCTGTGAGGTCGACTCATTTGTTCCACTTGTCCGGCTGATGGATTTGGTTTTATAAAATTTGGCTTTTTTTAGCCTCCTGCTAATTAGTTAAGGGAAAAAAACATGCACTCCACATTTCGTTCAATTTGACTAGCCTCTTTTTTCTCCTTCTAAATCGCCCTCCTGTGATCTTCTTCACAGACTGTGAGTCCACAGCATGGTTGCACTCGGTCTATGAATTAGGCAGAGCCTGAGTGGCCTGGAGGCTCTAGTCAGCCAGTAGGAAGGTCTATGAGCAGTATCAGATTAGGGGGCTCCCTGGTGTGTGCCGCCATGCGCCCATGTGTGAATACTCTGTCTGTCATCAGCATTAAGGCAGTGGCATGGGAAGATCCATCAGCAAAGCCGACTGCATGGAGAAAATTCTTAGGTCCCAGCAGAAAAGGCTGGGATGGGCTTTTTTCCCCCCTCACTCCCATTTTCCTTTTACATTATTTCAGGCCCCAGGAGAGTATTCTCCATCATGTCAATATAATGTAGCACACAGAGGCAATCATGCAGCCTCTCTGGCCTCGAGGCTGCCTGCTCAGAGGAGAAAATGCAACTTTAGCACTTAATCATCTCACCAGTACCTGCTGCACCAGTCTATGAGAAGGTTTTCCACACAATGTGAAACCAGATCCCCAGTGGTGGCTGTGTTGTTGTGTATTCCCCAATGGTTAGGGGCTTCTCCTTCGTCTCCCCTGCCCCCACCCCATTTGAAGATCAGCGAATACTCGAACCTGTGCGTATGCCACTCCAACCCATGTGGAAAAAAGACCTCAGCTGGGCGCAACGTTACATGCAGACACCTGCTGAAACATTTGGATTCATGACTCCCATCTCCTCACTGAGGAGCGCACTGCAATCAGAGTCATTCTAGTGTGATCAATGCCACGCCGCTGAGGAAGACCATGCATGGCGAAGCAGTGATGTGAGGCTTTATTGATATTGTCTTAGATGCATAGCAACATCACTGTTTCATGTTTCAAAGCTGCAGAAACCGATCCAGTACAGCCTGAATGTGCTAGTCACACAAAAGCCAGTGACAGAAAAAAAAAGGAGTATGCACGTACATGCATAGAAATGAACAGAGTGGTGTGTGTATTATCAAGTGATTGATCAGCTACATGCATAGCTCCAAGGGAAGACATAGGGAGAGGTCAAACAAGACTGTTCCAAATAGACCTGTCGGAATGAGCCTCAGGGAGGCCTAACTGGTAAGACAAGGGCAATACTTTTTTACCACAAGTGCCCTTGTTTTACTGTGCACCGGCTGGACAAGCCCATGTATTATTCACTGGTCTCACTGGGTGATAAATGGGAGACCTCTATTCTAAGCAATGGAATATTCACCAGTGCTTATCTCTTTTAATCCCATGACTGCAGGCCAAGTCACTGAGACATAATAGTGCTTTTTAAACTGCAGGGGCAAGGTTGTTTAACTAGGAGCTAATTTTTAAAAATATAAATAAGTCTGGTGTTAGCCAGCATTCTTTTTAGGACATAGAGTATTTAAAAGGAACACATGTTTTTATGCTTTTGAATAAATCAGTTATGTCCCTGCTCTGTATATTATCGGAAACAGTTTGTGTGTTTGTTCATTTCTCTTCTCCTCTGTGTTTTATGTGCAACATAAAACCAAAGAATACACATATCTGCCAGTGCTTGGTTGTATTTATTAAACTATGCCATCACAGGCAACCATATGGCAATATTTTAACGACTAATTCATGTCATCTCATAGAACTTGCAGTGATGAGTTTCTTTTATTTCGGTCTATAAAAAGATATAAAAAAAAAAGACTCCACACTCGGGTCTTTGTTTCATAACATGATGTTTTAAGGTCTGTTCGGTATACAAATAATGAGGAAGAGAATGATATCTTTATTGATCCATTAAAGGAAACTCACGCTATGAATTTAGCACATCCTAAGTATGAGGCTGTATAACTTGGAACAGGATTATTAACCTAGCCTGGTACCAATGGTGGGAGGAACCAGCTGCACACAAACCTCGGCCCAGGTTCGAACCCATTTTATTGTGAGGCAGTGCTAACACAACTTAAATATGAGCCACTAAAGTGTTTTATGCCTGTGTTGGTTTGAATCAAGCCAGTCCTCCTTACTGTCTGATGTGCATGTGGCACACATGATACTTTGTTAGCATTAGTCCAGGCTTACACAGCTTTTAGTGGCTTCTTGGCTCTCAGTGCTTTGTTTCTTTTCCCAACACACACTTTATTTGCAGATTAATACATATTCGGATCCTTTTACTTACAGAATAAGATTTTTTTTTTTTTCACTTCATAGGAAAAGTGGTTGCACACTGACAAAAAAATAGAAAGCTTTAGGTGCGAAAAGAATGTTTTTAGTCAAAGGATAGCATTTTGCAAGCCCTTACCTTGAGGAAAAATACAGTAAATATGTAACTTAAGAAAAGAAAAGGGATCAAGCCAGAGGCTACAAGTGAACTCTCATGTGAACTCTAAAAATGAGAGCATGCATGGTCTTCACAGCAAATGGGCCAGTGGCGCAATGGATAACGCGTCTGACTACGGATCAGAAGATTCTAGGTTCGACTCCTGGCTGGCTCGAGATGCACTTTTGAGATTTAATGGAGGAAGGACAGGAAAGCATTTGAAGGGAAATTTTGGCAGAAAGGAGGCGAAATAATCAGGGAGATGAGAAAAAGCAAGAGGCTAGGTGTGTGGCAAAGGAAAAGGCTTATAGTGAATTATATGTGAGTCTGGATACTAAGGAAAGAGAAAAAGAATTGATTGTATCGATTGGCTAGGCGACGAGAATGAGCTGGAAAGAATGTGCAGCAGATTAGAGTGACTAAGGATAGAGATGGAAATGCACTAACGAGGGAAGAGAAGATGATGGATGGAAGAACAATAGTAGATCAACGAGGAAGTAAGTGCACCAATGAAGAGTGGGAAGGCAGTTGGTCCAGATGGCACGTAGATTTCTACAAGAGAGACATCTTGGAGATTCTCAATCTCAAACTATGGTACTGCATGAGGAAGTCGAGAGTGGCAGAGAAGTGTGTGGGGACATGTGTGGTGCAGGACAGCGAGACAGTGGTGAGGTGTGTGGTAGGAGTGACAGATGGGTTCAAGGTGGGGGTGGGATTACATCAGGGATCGGCTCTGAGCCCCTTCTTGTTTGCAGTGGATAGGTTGACACGGGGTCTGATGATGTTTTTGGACGACACTGATCTGTAGTAAGAGTAGGGAGCAGGTGGAGGAGAGCCTGGAGAGATGGAGGTAAGCTCTGGAGAAAAAGTTAGTAGGTGCAAGATAGAATACATGTGTGAATGAGAGGGAGACAAGCGTAACAGTGAAGCTGCAGGGAGCAGAGGTAGTGAAGGTGAATGAGTTTAAATACCTGGGGTCAACCATCCAAAGTAACGGACAGTGCTCAGGAGAGGTGAAGAAGAGAGTGCAGGCAGGGTGAAAAAGATGGAGGCAAGTGTCAGGGGTGGTTTGTGACAGGACAGCAGCAAGAGTGAAAGGGAAGGTTTTCAAGATGGTAGTGAGACCTAAATGGTGGCACCGAGAAAAAGACAGGAAGCAGAGCTGGATGTGGAAGAGTTGAAGATTTTTGGTGAGAGTGACCAGGATGGACGGGATTGGAAATGAGTGCATCAGAGGGACAGATCAGGTTGAGCAGTTTGGAGACAAAAGCAGAAGGCAAAGTGAGATTAAATGATCAAACATAAAAATGCTTTTTATGCAGAGTGATAGTAAGACTACAATTATTGAGCCATTAATTTATAAGCGGCATTTAAATGTTCAAACTGCAACTTGTAAAATGTGATTAGACATAACATAGACTAACATAGCTGTAAAAATCAATGTATTTTTCTACTTTCTTTTGGAAACTAACTCTTGTATTGCTACAAAAAGAAAAAAAAATCAGTCACTCCACGCAGCCCTGCCATGGTCATATCCCAGCAGCATGGAAGAACCTGGATCTCTTAGTACAACTACACCACCAGCCTTTGTTTTCTCTGCACAGAAACTGGATGTCTGCCATGGAGCTTTCTGGAATACTAATGAGAGTGGTTAGCGAGTCAAAGTTACTGACCTGAGGTGCTGAGATAGAGCACAGACCAAGGAGTGGTGGAGTTGAAGCGCAGCCATAATAAGACTGGAAATGTCATAGTTTATTACCTCTGGTCTGGATTGCAGTCCACAGGTTGTGGCTGATAGCAAACTACACTCATTCCCCATTCGTTCTGTTGCATGAATTCAGGGTGGATGATAATAGAGGGAAGCACGACAGTCGATGCAGATGGGGAAAATGTTTTGCATTCCTCCTGCCCTGTAGGGAACATGTCTGAAAGGCCTGCTGTAGTTAGTGTTCAACTCCAGAAGAAGCTCTCTTTAATGGATTGGCAGAGAAGGAGCACCTGCACAGCCTGTGGAAGCAGTGTCTCTCTCTTTTTACTTCTTCGCACTGGTTTCACTCATCTCATTGTTCACTTGCCCTCTTCTCTCTTGTGTTTCTGTCAGCCCATTACTCCCATTTTCTCTGCCCATCATGTCCCAACTTTTCCAGCTTCATTTTAATTCTGTTCCACCCCCTTCCCTCTTTCTCGCTATCTCCGTGTCTCTCTGCAGGTGGGGAGGAAAAAAAAACTGAAAGAAAAAATAAAAGAAAGGCAGCTGTGCTCCTTTTATGCCCCTCATGCTTTTCCATGAACAAGGCAAGGGTTGGGCTTGTCAGGCAATTAATGTACCTGCACAAAGCTACAAGGATACTCTCCAT
>JASGAU010364391.1:0-27709 GCA_030220045.1 Australoheros facetus
CGTGCTGGGGACTGGTTCAGGGCCGTCTGGGAGGCGGTCTCTTGAGACTCCTCCTTCCTGGGCAGGCGTTTGGCATCGCTACTCCACACCTGTGACGAATCGCCTCATCATGCAGCTCTTCTTAAGCTGCTGGCAGACCTTCAGTCTTCACTGGATCATCATCAGTTAGTGTCGGCCGCTCTGAGTTTTTCCTCTTGTAATCGTTTTTCCCTGACTTACCTGTTCTCCGCTCCTCGCCGCAGATCCTCCGTGAAAGTTCCTGCCTGCCTGCTCTGTCGCCATCTCGTTTCCAGTCACCACTCACCACGCCGCCAGCTACACTCTGTTTGAGTTCCGCCAGCCACCCACTCTCACCAACCCTGCCACTGCTTGCTACTTCAGGATTCCTCCCTGCATCCCCACGCCATCAGTCACCGTTCAGCCTGAGCCTCCCGATTCATCTCCTGAGATCCCCATTCACCAAACCAACCTGTTTTCACTGTAAATAAAACTTACACTGTTTCATTTCAGCGCTTGTCCATGTCCACTCCTTCCCCACACCGTGACAATGGAAAAGTTCAAGGGGTATGAATACTTTTGCAAGCCACTGTATGTATGGAAATTGTGTCATAAAAGAAATAAACATTGTGAAAATTTTAAAACAACAACAAAAACCCCCACCAAAATGGACGTGGCAAAAATGCTTATCTCAAAGCTTCACAATGGGACTTCAGAAACCACTGGGTGATATCAAGGTGGCTACTGCCTATGGCTAGGCCACAACACCCCCATGACCCCAAGCTGGATGAGAAAAATGGATGGATTAATAGACTCATCTGTGTTCTGTTAAATCTTACTGAGCAATTTTCCGTTGATTAAAAGATGAGAGGAAAGACAAGATTAGACAATTCACCAACATAACCCTAAGATAGCAAACACAAAGTCAGAGTACTTGGAGTTGATCATTATGTGGCTGTCTGATCACATAAACTGTCAATTAGATGTTGCATTTTAATGAGCAAATCAAACTAAGAAGAAAAAAAATGTAAAGACATCCTGTAGGCTGTAGTTAGCACAACAGATTCTATGACTAGCTCTCATCTTACATGGAATTTATCCAACTGCACCAAACTACAGGCCATTTTTAGATCAATCAATTGATTAATTGCTTATTTCATCCCTGAGCATTTTCATTATTGCAGTGATTTATACTCATTTTGGGGCCTTCACATACGTATTCCATTGAGAAATTGCAGTTCGAATTATTTTAGCAGAATATGGTTTTCATGTTACACATTGTTTGAGTGATATATAAACTACATAATTAAGGGTTCAGCTATTATGCTAACTATATTATACAAAAAGTAGTCAACCTGTAGCCAGAACCTTTAAGGACTGTATGGCTGCTATGGTACAGTTTATGAAGCTCTGACATTGGAAGAACCAATTGGCATTATCGCAAATACAGCCTCACAGGGCTGCTGGCATAACTGCAGACCGTTAAATCTGGTTTCTGCTGATTTTGCACATCAATGTGAGCTTCCAGTATTTCTTTATCCAAGTCTCCAGTAGCTATGATGAGATTCATGCATCTATCCAATTCTACACAGATGTTTTAATGCGCTTCAACAACAGGGCTGTGCGTAGGCAGTAGTATAATAATTCTGCAGTCTTTATTTTCACTGCCAGATAAAGAAAATCCACCTTCCCAGGCTTTTTGCAATTAGCTATTCTTTTAGATTGACATCCTCCACCCCTCTTACACACACGCTGTAGTAAACTGTTCCTCTCTTTTCTTGTGGCAACAGCACCCACACTCCAACTCCAGATTTCTTCCCACAACAAAGCAAGCCTCTGATAACGGCTCCTGCTACTGATGTTCTCCTTTATCCTCGTGTTTAACTCATTCTCTCATGAACCCTAAATTGCTCATTTTATTTTTTGCCCACTATGCTATAAAATGCACAGACACACACAAACGCTCACTCTGTAAATGCACCACAAGGCCCAAATCTCCCTTTTCAACCCCTACAGCTTCCAGAACACAATACCGTCATTCCCTGTTTTCCCTGTCCTGTCCTCCCTCCTCTGGTACTGTTTTCATCTTGGTTTATATATGACACTTTACCACAAGCTGTCTGACCACCCATTGCCATGACAACTGCTGGCAAACATTTATCAAGCCAAAGTAAGTCCAGATTCTCTCAACCACACGCTCAGCTCTGTGCGCGACTGCTGCTCAATGTGAATGGTTATGATTGTGTAGTACAGTATGTGTATGTGCCCAGTGTGTGCACATGTTGGGAAAAAGGAACTGAACTTGGCACTACAGTGTTTTGGAGACTGTAGAGACATGCCAGCACTCAGAGCATTAAGGAAAGACAGTGATGTATGTTCCTGCCCCCCATCAGTTTCTCAGCCTCTTTAATTTACACATCTGACATCTGTGAAATGTTCGTCAGTACAGATGTCTTGTTTACAGTCTGTTTCGATCATCTGCATTGAACTGACTCATAATGTTCCCCACTCATTCCCCTTCTTTCGCCTCTTCTTACACCCTTTCACAGATTTTCTCTCCATTATCTCCATCGTGTTCTGTTCTCATATCTGTCACCCTCTCATGGGGAATGGGGGTGGACAAAGAAGAGGGGGAGTAAGAATGAAAGTCAGCAAATTATGGGAAAGTTAAAAAAAAACATGCAAGAAGATAGCTGGGAGGATAATAGCAAGAATTTATGAATGAGCGGTGAAACAGAGTGAAATACACATGCATGCAAACACACCTGTGTTTGACATCTCAGTAAAAGCATAACAGAGTGTAACAGACATGGGATGCCTGGTGACCGCATCAGGGAAGCTCTGCTGAAACCATTAACATTACACACATACTCACTCACCTACATGCTTCTGTGTCACACATGCTCAGGCTTATAAACCCACACACAGGCACGAGTGTAAACACTGAGCTACTGTACAAATTAAAGATTACATGGTTAAAAAGGTAAAAAAAAATGTGTACTTGTTCATGCGTTATTTAAACACGTAATGGAGTGGAATGTGTAAAACCAAACCACAGGCTGCTGGTGTTTCTATAAAGGGTATATGTGCCTGTGAGTGTAAAGCGTGAAACCTCCATACTCCGTGCATTCCTCATTCATTCCTCAGGTTCTGAACTAGGGTGAAAATGGGCAGCATGGATAATCACGCCACAAATTGCCGCAATTGGCAACATTTCCTTCTATAGATTAACTTCAGCGACTGTGTGAGATTTGAGACAGGTACAGATTTAACATGCCTTGCACAACACAATCTCTAAGTCTATTGATCTCATTTCGGATCGTGGTTGCATGCCATAACGCAACAGTTAACCCGCTGCTTATCAGCTGCACAGTGTATGCAGACAACAATGGTCTTTTTCTTCACCTTCTGGTGAGTAGGAATGTCTTGGTTGGTTCTGTGCCACAGCGAACATGAGTACTGGTGGGGACATGCACCTTATTAGGGGAACTTTAGACATCAAGTCTAAGAGATGGAAATGGCTGATATGACCACTAAGGTCGTGTTACACAGCTGCCAGCGCTTGTATGTGTCAGCTATAAGCGGAGATGAACCAGTAACCTTTCAGATCTTAGTACACATATCTCTGATGGTAGTTGAAGGCCTCCAACATAAATGAAATATGTCCTCAGTTCTAACATAGATGATAGATTTACCAAAGGATCAGACTTTGAACCAAGAACCAGTACTTTTTTTTGGACTCATGCACAACTTCCTTTACCTTTGATTTATTTGGCAAATGGAGTGTGTCCAGGTGTTTTAAGATGCCTGCTTTTTTTTTCTTAATGCACAGAATCATCAGAGGATTGTCTTCATGGTCAGTAATTTACTGTCACACAGAGGAAAATGGGCCTCAGGAAGGCTGCCACACCACCATTGGCACATGCCGTCTGTTAAAGCTGAGTAAGTTACAATATCACCCAGTAAGAGAGTGCTGAGGGACAGGCAAGGACCCGGGCAGTGGAGAGACACCAGGCTGATTTTACATAGAGATGAACGTACCCAGATGTGGGTTCACAGTATCAATGAATGAATAACTTACAATATCTATTCAGCAGCTTCACCTGACTTTAAACTGTCCTTTGGTTTTTGTTTTCAGGTAAAATAAATAATAAATGGACGGAAATGTGTCTCTTACCTTTAAGAAGGAAGATAAACTCCAGGCACAACAGGTATTTATGCAGCTCCATTTATGAATCCGAATGAAAGAAGTCCCTCTCTTGTGTTTTTTTCCCCCTCGTTTGTTTACAAAGTGAACTGGTGAAAATGCAGCGCGTTGATGCCCACCTCACACAAATGCACACAGACACGCTTTTTTCAGCTCTCTCTCTTCTCAAGAGATGCGTAAACCACGGTCAAACTGTGCCGCGGTGGCATGTCATCTGTGCGTGAGTGGGATTAAAGTTTAAGACCGATTCGTTTACACAGGCAGTCTGTAAATACTGATTTAAATCAAATAAACTTATTGAAAATGAGTCCTATGTTTAAAAAAAAAAATCTTAATGAGCAAGTAAAAACAAAAGAAAAAACAACTTTGTGACGCCTCAGTGGCCCATCGCGTTAAAATAACTGCACCTGTCCCATCCAAGAGTCATTAAACCATTGCAAATGCGTAACACCTTCCCAAACAGGCAGTCAGCAGAGGGCTTTATCCCTCCGGTCTCCGGAGCGCGTCTTTGAAGCTCAAACTCTCCTCTGACAAAAACTCCGCTCATCAATCCCAAAGTCTGAGGAGAGCTGTTGTGTGCGGTATGTTTGGTAACACGTTATTCATGATCCGCTCCGCTTATTCCCCTTATTTCAGGTTCCCTTGCTTCTCTGTTCATGTAAATATGTGCCTCTAGTAACGGATTTCTGAAATGAAAGAGCGCATTTATCCTCACAGCTCCCCTCCCTCCATCCACCAGACTCCTCTCTGAGCGACTGGTTCACAAACCTCACCCTACATCTCCCCCTTTCTCTCCTTACACTCGTTTTTTTTCTTCTCCCAGACAAACTCGGACAGTTTTGCTCTCAAAATCTTGTTCACTTTTCTTGTTTTGTGATTTATGAATAAAGCGTCCTATTTCACCGGCTAGCCTATCCGGCTTTTAGCACCAGTTTATAAAGCTCCACTTTTATATGCGTGCCACCGATAAGAGTAAGAGTCAGCTGCAGTTAATAAATCATTAATAGATCCTTTTTCAGAAAGTATGCGGTCATAAAAGGCAAAGCAAGCGTCACGCCATCAATTTGCGCTAAACTGGCAAATCAAATATTTTATCAACGGGAAAACAATGATTAATAGCACTCAACGGGTGGCCCATTAAAACCAGTTTCATAAACCTGCTGCTTCTGCTATGACAGATCAAAACGTCTGATCAAAAAGTGTCATGAATCTGACTCATATGAAAAAGAACGAAGTGCTCTGATCCTGTCAAATTAAGTTGGTACAAACAAACAAACAAACAAACAAACAAACAAACAAACAAACAAACAAACAAACAAACAAACAAACAAACAAACACTGTGGACAGTAAACCTTAATTTCAATGTCTTAGACTGGGAAGTGCATTAAAAAAAACAACTATTAGAACAACTACTTGAGCTACTTATGTTTAATTCTGTACTAACTAATGACAACTAATTATAACATTTTAGTATAAGAAAAATTAAATCCACGTGCCTTATAACCCTTGTTTAAAGCCATTCCTGAGTGCTCCCAGTAATCCTTTGGTGAAATGCGTCTATCTTGAAAGGCATCTCTTCGGGAATGACAAGGGCACCATCTACAGGGCATGTTGTGAGCACCAGTTATTGTTTTCAGTCACCTTATCTCAGCCCCACTGAGCTACTGTAAGAGGGTTTGGGATAACATATCATACATAAATTTTGAGAGTCTAAAACAAAAGGCACTAATGTTCTCGAGGTTTGTGGTGACGGATTACTTAATGATGTTTTTCCAGCTGTTATCCAACTCACAATGCTACACTAGCATAAAGTGGGCCAAAAAAGTAATCTGAACATATAATATAATCTGAGCACTGAGGCTTTTTATAAGTATCTGATCAAAACCAAGAACACACATAAAATCTTGATTATTATCACATCCTTTGCAGTCATGCAATGATCATTATTTTTAGTTGTGGTTTGGCGTAACCACCTTTTATGATTATTTTTTTTGCATCTGTCCTGTTGTACAGATAACTGACCTTATCTTCTGTGCCCACCTGACCCTTTCCATTTCTCGGTTCCATCTTCGATTCTTGCACTCGCATCCTCTTATTGCATCTTAGTCCTCCCACCAGAGGGGTGGAGCGATAGAGACACGAGGAAGAAATAAAATGAGATATCCTTGCTTCAGAGATGTCATTTTAAACATGTGGCACATGTCTTCCCATTCTTTCGTTACAGACTAATGCTTTATGATAAGATCTACAATGCAATACCAATAACAGTGCTTGTGGCAAATTGTATACACTCACCAGACACTTTATTAGGTACACTTTGCTAGTACTGGGCTGGACTCCCTTTTGCCTTCAGAACTACCTTAATTCTTCATGGCACAGATTCAACAAGGTGCTGGAAACATTCCTTATGAATTTTGGTCCATATTGACATGGCAGAATCACACAGTTGCTGCAGATTTGTCAGCTGCACATCCATGATGTGAATCTCCCATTCAAATGTGCTCTATTGAAATTGATATCTGGTGACTGTGGAGGCCATTTTAGTACAGTGAACTCATTGGCATGTTCAAGAAACCAATTTGAGATGATATGAGCTTTGTGACATGGTGTGTTATCCTGCTGGAAGCAGCCATCAGAAGATGGGTACACTGTGGTCATAAAGGCATGGACATGGTCAGCACCCATACTCAGATAGGCTGCGATGTTCAAGGTGCCAGAACCCTGGAAAGAAAACGCATTGAGTTGCTGCCATGTGATTTTCTGATTACATATTTGCGTTAAAGAGCTGCTGAACAGGTGTACCTAATGAAGTGGTCCGTGAGTGTATATTTAGGGCTACTTTAACCCTTGTATAAGTGTTCATGGTTTTGTTCAATTTTTAAAAGTAAAAAAAACAAAAAACAACCTCTAACCAAATCTAAACAAGTCTGCTGGGGAGAAGAGTGAACATTAATAACCAAACCTTTATAGACAATTAGCCAAGTGCCAGCAGGTGTGCTTCCTCCTAGCAGGGTCGTCACACCTGCTGGGGAGGCTGTGCATCAGGAGGAGGAAGAGCAGGAAGTCTACCAATCGGATGGTTGCTCCTCTAGCTTGCATGGGCAAAAAAATGAACCCTGAGTCGCCCCGGGTACATTTATTGGAGTGAGACTGTTAGGTTAAAAGCGCTTGTGTGAATGGGGCTTGTAGTATAAGTGCTTTGAGTGCTCAAATCAAGTAGAAAAACGCTATATATAAGTACCATGCAGTCCATGTTCTTATTAGTTTCATCTGTTTGCATATGTATTCCTGCCTTTCCTCTTGTGTTTGGTCGGTCCTCCTGTTTTCTTACCAGTGTTGTTCCTTCTGCTCTTCGTGCCCTCTTAGATCATGCAATGCTTTGTTGGACTTTTATCTTTGCAGATGTGCGCAGCGCCTTGTTAAGAAAATGTTTCATTTGCTCTACCTGACAGCCCCCTTGTGGATGCACCGCTGTATGCATGGGTTGGCACTGTGCCTCCCTCCACTCAAATATGACAATCAACTTGGCGTCATCATTATTAGGTCACATAGGCCCTGCAGTGTTTGCTTGTGTTTATTTTATCTTGTAAGTAGGAAAGGAAGAACAATCTTTATCACATTGTAATAACACAGTGTAATATAAGAGGGCAATTTAAGAGTGGAACATTCATGATGTACACCAATATACAGTACCAGTCAAAAGTTTAGACACACCTTCTAATTCAGTGGTTTTTCATTATGTAAAAATTGTCTGCCTTGTAGATTAATAATAAAGTCATCCACATGATGAAGAAATGCATATGGAATTGTTTAGTAAACAATAAAGTGTTAAACAAACCAGAATACGCTTTATGTTTTACATTCCTCAAAGTCAGCACCTCTTGCTTAGCACATCTGGGCATTTTCTCAGTCAGCTTTATGAGGCAGTCACCTGGAATGGATTTTAATTAACAGCTGTGCCTTGCCAAGAGTTAATTTCTTGAAATTCTTGCCCTCTTAATGTGTTTGAGACCATCATTTGTGTTGTAAAGAGATCCCATCTCAACATCAACTGTTCAGCGATGACTGCGTGAATCTGGACGTTATGGTCGAATTGCTCCAAAGAAGCCACTTCTAAGGAAGAACAACAAGGGAAAGAGAATGGCTTGGCCCAATGAACACAAGTAATGGACATCAGACCAGTAGAAATCTGTCATTTGATCTGATGAGTCCAAATTTGAGATTTTTGGTTCCAAACGCCGTGTCTTTGTGAGACACAGAAAAGGTCAGCAGATGGTATGGGGGTGCTTTGCTGGTGACATGGTTGTTTTTTTAAAATTTAAAATCCAAAGCACACTTGACCAACACGGCTACCACAGCATTCTGCAGCGACATGCCATCCCATCTGGTTTGCACTTAGTGGGGCCATCATTTGTTTTTAAACAGGACAATGACCCCAAACACACCTCCATGCAATGTACTGTAAGGGCTAATTGACAAAGAAAGAGGGTGATGGACTGTTGCTTCATATTTTGGTTTGATTAATGCTTTTAAGTTTACTACACGATTCCTTTTTTGTTCCTTCATAGTATGGATGACTTCAATATTAATTTGCAATGCAGAAAATATAATAAAAATAAAAACAATGAATGAGAAGGTATGTCCAAACTTTTAACAAGGTACTGTAAATATACTAATAATGCATGATAAAAATGTAAAACTGAAGGTTAAGCCACGACATAATACGGGCCCGTACAGTGTATTTACAGGACAAGACAGGGATAAAGTTGTTTTTCTGTTAAATTTCTCAATAGTTACACACTTAAAATTACTTAAAGCCTAACTATTTCTTCTTTCCTGTAGAAAACTTGAATTGTTACTATCTGTAGACCCTTGTAGGTAACTATAATTAGATTGTAATTTCAGATAAAATACAAGGACTTCCATGTAATTCTAGGAGAATTACACCGTTACTTGAGGGCTGTATTATAAAGTGCCACTGTATGTTTGCTACTATTTAGTTGCTTAAGTAAGATTGTAACTTTTATCTCTTAAATAAAAACTCGAAATACTTCTTTCTCAACTTTGCATAACAAACCACATTTAATTTCATGTGCAGTGCCTTTTTTATATTAGGGCAGAGGGCTGTGTGTTTCCCACGCAACTATTTTACACTTTATTCATATTCAATCAAATATTCTTGTCAGCTGTGGGCTCCCCTGCCTTGGGCATCTGTAGTTCACATGTCCAGATAATGTTGAGATATTAAATTTGCAGTTTCACTTCATCAATGTGGTTTCAGCTTAGAGGAAACAGTCACTAAGAGAGGCTCATGTTTCTTACTTTACACCACCCTGATAGTGTTACACACCCCCACCCCCACCCACACACACACACGCACACACACCTGATAAGTGTCCAAAAAGACTGACTTCAATTATTTTCAGTATTGTTCACAGGGAGTAAAATTAATGCAGTGATGTAAATATTTGTATTTTTTTCCTTCATTGTCTTCTGCAGCTGTTACATAACTGCATGTTTCTCTCTCCCATTACTGAGGTACTTGAACAGTAACATGCTAATGTAATTTTTTCCCTAAATACCTCCGTGAAAATTGGTCTTACTTCCTTAGCGGGGTGGAAAGAGAACCTGTTGCCCACTTTCTGCAGGATGTGTAAAGTTGTCTTTTTGACCCTGTTTTTTGGCCCTCCTCAATAAGCGAAACATTGAACTTTGCAAAAATAAATTGATGCACTTCTGTCACTAGTATTTGATTGTAAATAGTTTCATATAATACTTTTTGATATTGTGTTTAAGAGTGTAAATTATGCTTTATTCAAAGCAGCTAGTGATAAAAAGGCTGCTGCTGCTATTCCATTTATAACCACATGGTGTCGCAGTGTTTCTGCTCTTGTAATTCCCTGGGCCGAGTTGGCTGAACAGCCTCATATTGTGCACGTACACTCTGTAACCGCTCTTGAAAACTGGTAGTTTCCTTTTAAAGCTAATTGCATAGCTCATCCGAGGCCAGTTTGCCTTCTGACTGTCAGTGCAGTGTCTCATGATGGTCAGCTGATGTCAGATTCATATTATGCTGAATTACTCCATTCACACTTGAAGGAATGCTGTGGAATCTCTCTTTTTTTCTGTCTCTTGCAAGCTGGAAATCAGCTTTTCCAGGCTCATCATGTGGTGATGGATTTCTGTCAGTGGCAGCACTCGGTGCAGTGGGTTTGCAGCGTAAACTCGTAAGTGGCCAGCGCCTCTTGAAGGACTCCATTTGTGTTGATTCATGGGTCCATGAGGTAAAGTTAATGATTATTGGAAAACTGACCTCACTCTCTCCAGCATTCCCCTCACATTTACTGCACAAATGACATTGGTCTTCATCAGTGTCCTTGACATTATTGCCTCCACCTCCTCTCTCCATCTACTGTCTTCCTCACAGAGAATCCAGTGAGAGGCATTAGATACTCCCATGACATCCATGCACAGTGACCCAAAGAAACACCAAGCCAGTATTATTTTTGGAATTATGTATGCTAGCATGTTTGACACATGTTGGTTTCTGTTACTAGATTGGCAACATAGTTGTGCGAACTGGCAGCTGCATCTAGTCAGATACACCCGCTCACACGAAACCAAACATCACTGTACACAATCACTGAGTCTTGCACTGAGGTGAAACCAGTGTGAGAGCCAACTCTCTCTCTCTCTCTCTCTCTCTCTGTCTCTCTCTCTCTCTCTCACACACACACACACACACACACACACACACACACACACACACACACACACACACACACACACACACACACACACACACACACATACACACACTGTTTCACACCAGTTGACACTATGCAGGAGCCCATTAACATCAGACATAAAATCAAACTTTGCAGAATCACGCTGCTGTGACAACACAACTTAAATCAAAGCTGAGTAGATAACTTTTACAGCCTTTTGAAACCACTGCTGCACATTAAATATATTTTATTTATTTTATTCCCTGTATTGCCTAAAAAACTGATGATGTACAAGTAAGCGCTGTTTAACTATTTCTAGATCTTTGCTGCAACTTTAAAGCTAAAGACTAGCTAGACTTTAATGATTTTTGGTTAGTTATCCCATGCATGTTTGATTATTATTCCTGACAGTATATTAGACTAATCTACATTCTTGTATTTTCAGGTCAAGGACAGGGTTTTAAACTGTGGAACTGTGAGTTCCACAGTTTAAAACCCTGCAGCAGGAGCTGTATGTTGGATTGATGTCTGCTGCTCAGTATGTCTGCTTTCCAAGCAAATGCGCATTTCAGCATGAGCTGAACATGGAATGTCCACTGGGCGTATTGCATTAGTTGGCGGCTCTGTGGGATATTTTGCCGGTTGTATCATACGTAAATCAACATCAGACCTTGAGTCTGGCTCTGTAGATAGATAGATGCAGGGCTGTAGGAGACTATAGCACCAGTGTGTTACATTTTATCAGTACAGTACAGTAACTGTGATTTGTGGATCGTTAGACAGTAGTGACAGTGTGGTGTTAGTAGACAAGCCTTTTTTCCTTTCTATCATCAGGTGCCCCTGAGATGTCACTCCTGTTGGGTTTGGTTGGAATTCTGCCGGTGTTTTATACTGACATTTATCATAATGTTTATCTGTCAGTCTGCATGGCCTGTCAAAGGATCCAGTACAGTGCCATCATCTATGTTATGCTAACTGGTGTTTCTTTGGGTTTCTAGTTTGTCCTGCATTTTGTCTCTGTCATCATATTTAGGATTTCAGGTAGACTTTGGCAGAAAGAAGAAAACAACCTGGAATCCACACAATCAATGAATTTGAGAATGCTGGGCTATTCTTTCAGTCTGCTTTTTCCTTGGTTGATTGCCTGATACTGCAGGGAAGCAGACTGAGAAGAAGCAGAAAACAGGTATCAAGGCTAGTCAAATGGCTTACCCAATGACTAGCAAGGTCCCTACCCTCCAACCTGACAGTGTACACATCAATAAAATGGATCACATATATCTTCTCTCCCCAGTACAATGTGTGAATGCTTTGCTTTTGTCTTCATAAAAATATAGCTTAATGACAGCATTGCAGTCTCTATTCAGCCAGACCAGTTAACATGCCACAGAGCATTGTGGCATGACACTCTCATTGTTTTGAAACTTTGTTTTCAGCTGGTTGAGTTGGTCAAGTTTTGTCCTAATCCACTCTGTTGGTGGCTGTGCCTCCTAACTCCAATCATAAACGCAGAAAGCTGTAATGTGTGAGGCACATATGTGTTGTGCATATGGTAGAACTGACAAATGTGTTGAGTATCCATGCCGCTGTAAAAGTGGTGGCTTAGTTGTTTGAAGAACAAACTATGGAAGAAGAACAAAATGAGAAGATGAGAAATTTCTTTGGGAATAAGTGGAACTGTTAATCAGAGTAGCACATGAAGACTGGGTGCTGTTGGGAATACGGTGGCATATTTAGATTAGTACTTGGTCAGAGGAAGCCTTAGCAATGGAGTAACCACACGAGAATGATGAAATCATGGAGCCTAGGTATAATGACTGGTTTAATTTTTGTGACAGCAAAGACCAAACGAGGAAACAAGTGCAGACATATGTGTTATTGTTTCCAAAAGTCTCAGTTTCTTCCAGTCCTGACTGAACTGCATGCCCGGAGATTTCCGAGTAAAACTGGGTCAACAGAGCTAAAAGTAGTACACTGGTCATTAAATGTAAATGCAGCTGACTTTTTAAACATTAAAACAAAAGCTCATTGGTGGGCCTATAACTGTTAAATTGTGTTTTTGCCTTGTTTGTGCATCCATGAAGCCATGACAGGAGTGGCGTGTTTGTTTAGCCACCGTGTTCAAGTATTAACAGTCTTTTCCAAAATGGATTACGCCACCTTTAATCTATTCCCATGAGGAAAACACTCACACGCTTTTTGCTCTCTGACACATGCACTAAATTCTGAGTAGCAGCTTTGGGACTTTTTCATGTACACACATGTTTTGTGTGTGTGTGTGTGTGTGTGTGTGTGTGTGTGTGTGTGTGTGTGTGTGTGTGTGTGTGTGTGTGTGTGTGTGTGTGTGCGTGCGTGTGCAACAGCCAATAAAAGTTTTCACAAGGTGTGCTTCCTCCACCCCTGCTTCCCAAATCACAGTGTTCTGCAACCAATCAAATGACACCACAGCACACCTCAGCCAGCATTACACTGACATGCTGTTCCCCAGCGTGCTTAAAAGAGGAAAGAGATAGAGACAGTGAGAGAAGGAGAGGGAGCGATGGGGGGGAATAAAGAAAGGAAAGAGGATGAACCTCATGTGTGAAGTTTAACAGACTGAAAATGCTCAAGTCCAGGTTAAAAAAAAAAAAAAAGAATATTAAAATAAGTTAATCTTTAGAAGCATCACAATTGAAATGTGCTTTTTCAGCTTTCATGTGTGTTCAATTTTGTGTCCATGTTGTTTTGTGTATTAGTGCATGTATGAAACTTTACAGGGAGTGGGTCATGGAGATTTAATGGTTGCAGAAGTTGTAAGGCCTAATGATCCTGCTGGACACCAATTTTCACTCACAATCAACTCAAAAAACAGTTCATGTTGTATAAATGATGAACTATAAGATCAAAGCATATGCACATGTGCATGTAGCTACTTTAGTGGACAAACTACAGTTCAAGAGTGGTACGATACACTATATGGCCAAAAGTATTGACTCACACATCCAAATCATTGAATTGAGGTGTTCCAATCACTAAAATGAAGCACCTAGGCACGCAGACTGCTTCTACAAACATTTGTGAAAGAATGGGTCCAGAGCTCAGTGAATTCCAGCATGGTTCCAGGATAGGATGCCACCTGTGCAACAAGTCCAGTCATGAAATTTCCTTGCTAATAAACTGTTAGTGGTATTATAACAAAGTGGAAGCGATTGGGAATGACAGCAACTCAGCCACGAAGTGGTAGGCCACAAAAAAAAATCACAGAGGGTCAGCAGATGCTGAGGTGCATAGTGCACAGAGGTTGCATACTTTCTGCAGAGTCAATTGCTAAAGACCTCCAAACCTCATGTGGCCTTCAGATTAGCTCAAGAACAGTGTGTAGAACTTCTTGGAATTGGTTTCCATGGCCGAGCAGCTACATCCAAGCCTTACATCACCAAGCACAATGCAAGGCGTATATAGAGGTGTAAAGCACGCTGCCACTGGACTCGAGCAGAAGTGTTCTCTGCAGTAGCAAATCACACTTCTCCGTCTGGCAAGCCGATGGATGAGTATGGGTTTGGTGGCTGCCAGGAGAACGGTATTTGTCTGACTGCATTGTACCAAGTGTAAAATTTGGTGTAGGGGGGATTGTGGTGTGGGGTTGTTTTTCAGGAGTTAGGCTCGACCTCTTAGTTACAGTAAAAGGAACTGTTGCCTGGAGTATATATTGTTGTTATATATATGTTGGCCGGGACCTTTCTATGTGAAGTTTGCATCTTCTCCCAATGTCTGCATGGGTTCTCCTCCCACAGTCCAAAGACAGTGGGGTTAGTGGGATTAGGTTACTTTGTGATTCTAAATTGTCCATGGGTGTGAATTCACACACACACACACACATACACACGCATGCGCGTGCGCCCGTTCCCATGCACACACACACACACACACACCACCCATGGCCCCATAAATTGGATGAGTGGAAGAAAATGGATGGGTGGATATCTATATATTGTGATTGGATAGTGGAGAGAAGACAAGGAGGCTGGGAAAATGACCAGGGGAAAGACCAGGGGATGACAAGCAGTAAATTGCCTTTGGGCAGACTCAGACCTGGGCCTCTGCCTTACAGCATATGGGTTCTATTCAGATACGGGTTGCTGTAAGGTCGAAAGACGATCTGTTTTAAATATTGCACTTTTTCATTCCACCTCTTTTTTTAAAAATAATTTAAACACTAACAGTGTAAGCTGGGAAAAGTACGTGAACCCTTGAGCTAATGACATCAACAAAAGATAATTGAAGTCAGGAGTGAGTGTGTTAGAACTACTTTGACTTGCATTTTGAGTTTGCTATTTATGAACCATGCCCCCATAAAAAGAGACTGCAGGAAACTTGCCCTAAAGGAATTCTTAAATGCCAAATGAGGTTAAAAATTAAAGCAAGAGCAGCTAAAAGCTTAAAAGACCCTTTATTAATCAGCAAATAACGAGCTGGTTCATTCTCTTTTGATGGGTGTTTTTACTCTGCGCTGATGAAACTAAGGTGGGATTAAGGTATAAAAGGTTCACTGCAAAACCAATAGCAAGACACCAGCTTAATGTTGACATATGGCGGGTGAGCATAATGACTGCATTGCTGCCTCTGTACCTATTTAACTTCCCTTTATTAATGGGGAAAATTAATTCACAAGCAAATATCGCTGCAATGTCAGATCACTGCAATCAAAATATGACCGACTGTTCACCCTCTATCTATAAAGTTCACTCTCTCTCTCTCTCACTCTCTCTCTCTCTCTCTCTCTCTCTCTCTCTCTCTCTCTCTCTCTCTCTCCGTCTTCAGACACTATCTCCCATCTTCTTTGTGTCCTGCAGTGTATCCAGAGTTCAACGTTAAGAGTCTGTAATCAGATTTATTACATTCTTCAACTCTACAAAGACTTCATTCAGTCCATCTCCAGCATACTGTAAGACCATTGTCCTGTACTTAGAGGAGAAGGATGAGTATGCTCATACTACACTGTGATACTAGTTTGGAGATTCCCCTCAATGAGTAGACATGGCAAGCCTCAGCAAAGTAAATCCTTGGCCTCATTGTGTATAAGTGAATTTGTCATCTTTTATACAAATAGACCCTAGACTGCCTCTTCAGTCTCTGACTCAATGCCTCCATGTCTCTCTGTTGCGCTCCTATTTGATTTTATTTTCCCTAATGGAAGGATTCTCTGCCCAGATGTTAAAGTGAGGATATTTTTGGTTTGAGTGTGCTGTGCACCACAGTGGGTCAGGGTGTCGGTTGTATAATTTTGATTTCCAGGCTTCTTCCCCCGACCTTCACTGCATGCCTTCCCCTCTCCCTCATGTCTTTCCCATGCCTGAATAACTTCTAATTTGATTGGGGGAAGAAAAGTTGATTTCATTTTTGTTTGTGAGCTTGTGGATGTGTTTAAAATTGTGGATTTCCATGTGTTGAGGGCCAGCATGGTTGCGGTGACTCTTTTCTTTCTACACTGTAAAATGTGTGTGTGGTATGATGTCATGTGCACTATTCTTGACCAGTGTTTTACAAGAGACCTTAAAGGTTCCTGGGTGGTCTAATAGTATTTACCACAGGAGAATGGTGCACTTTACCTGCAGATGTGTGTGTGTTGAATGTAAATCAATATCCTGGACACAGGCAGTACAGTGTGTGAGGGTGTTTAACCTGTCATCACACTGCCATATGCATAATTTTCCTATGAATATGTGTATCATGAAGGCATAGTGGGAATGCACCTCTTTTTTGCCCATCGTGCTCCCCGAGCACCCGCAGGACATTTTTCTCTGAGGCCTCCCACTTCTTTACTATCTAACCCAGAATGCACTTGACCCTTTTGCACAGTAATTCCTTCAACCAGATCACAAATCACCTGTCTTGACTTTTGTGACACACACTCAAGTATGCAGACAAGAACACACTCAACTCCTGCATGCATGTAAGTCATTTATCAAAGGCCACCCTGAGTCAGCCGCGGCCCGGGGGCACCGAATCTAACTTGTTCCCCCACAAACTTCAACAACACCAACGTCTAGTTTCTGTTCAGACATCTAAGATTGCTGATGGTTACTTTGTTATACATGTTCAGGTGGTGTCAAGTTTCCACTTAAATCTGATAGATGGACCGTTGTCGTTATTAATCATGCTGATGTTATTTTTTGTTATCTTGTGTGTATGCATGTCTGCATTTTCCCCTCAACAGCATGTCCGTTTCTGTTTCTTGGTTTGCTCTTACAGAGTGTTGGCGTGCAGCGTGTTTGTCCGGAGGTTGCCAAAGAAAAGATATCTCCTGTTCCTTGTTATGTTTTCTGCAACATCAGCAACCTGCAGAAATAATGATGCAGTCAGGATGTCATCAGCAGACAGAGAACGCAGTGTTTTCAGGCTACCTTTTTCGAAGGTTTTTGTGTGTAGCATTTTATAAACTGCATATACGGTGTGTGTTTGATGGTGTGTGAGAAAAGTTGCCACAATGTGTTTTTTTAGTTTGTGATGTGAATGTGTGCACGGGTGTCCGTGTGTGTGTGTGTTTTTTTACAGGGGTCCGGTGCAAGCAGGGCGTTTTGAAGGGGGCCAGACAGCTGCCTTTTACTGCCCCAGGGGGCAATAAACAGAGAGGGAGGGGTAGTTATTTACCTCTTTTATTAGAGCAGGAGGCAGAGGAGGAGACTTTACTGGGGTCACACCATAACTACACACAGCTGCAGGGTAAGAAAAGGAATAAAGACGAGATAGTTTTTTTTTTTTTTTTAAGTTTTATCAACTCTGATTTCCTCCTTCAGGAATCCATCCGTACTTTTTTCACTTATTACATCAATGTAAATGTCTGTCTGATATCATTTTGTCATTTTCCCCCACCCTCTTTTCCATTTCCAGGACCCTTAACGGCCTGCTTGTTGTTAAGCACATCTGCTGTCAATCAGCTGTACCCTGTAATCCAAGTGGCATTTCCTGCCATTAGAGGCATGCCCACTGCCCGAACTCTGACCATTTGATGATTGGTCAAGAGGTTCACTGTCCACCCCAAAAAGATTTCGAGTCTCTATTTGTCCAGTAAACCTCCACAGCTGCAATAAAATCTATGAATGAGGACATTTAATGGATTAGGCCGACATGTTGGGAGAGATTCCTTTTAACCTTTTTTGCCCAAGATGAGAAGATCAATACCACTCTCATGTCTGTGTCTCATGTATGTCAAATGGACAGTTAGCTAACATCATCAACAACCACCCACCTACCAGCACTTCTAAAGTGTAAAGTGTAAAATAAAATAAAAAATGAACAAAGCCAAAATCAAAAACACTGAACAGCAGCAAAGAAGGAAAGACTTAAGCAAGGTATTAGTCCTAACATTTGACATTTGTAGACTTAGTTTTTTAAGATATGACATTTTTACACACTATGAGCCTCAGCACTTAGCAACCCTACTCTGTAACTATATGTGGTCTTTATTTATCCATGATGCCAGATGACTCAAATCAATTAGTTAAACTACAGACATATCTTAAAGTCATAAAGGCCAGGATATTTTGTAAATTTCTTCACCTAAATTCAGAAAAAACGGAAGTTACTGTACTTGGCCCTGCAAATCTTATAAACATGGCATCTAACTAGATACTCTGGCTGGCATTACCTTGGTCTCCAGTAACACTGTGTGAAATCTTGGAGTAATTTTTGATCAGCATATGTCCTTCAGTATGCACATTAAATAAATATGTGGGCTGCTTTCTTGAATATACACAATCTCTCTACAATTAGAAACATCCTGTCTCAGAGTGATGCTGAAAAACTAGTTAATGTATTTATTTCTTCTAGGCTGGATTAGTGTAATTTCTAGTTATCAGGTCTCTCTCAAAGCTCCCTGAAAAGTCTTCTTTTGATCCAGAATGCTGCAGTGAGAGTACTGACAGGGACGAGAGAGAGTATTTCTCCCATATTGGCTTCTCTTCATTGGCTCCCCATTAAAGCCTGAACTGAATTTAAAGTTTTGAATGATCAGGTCCTATCTTCTCTTAAAGTCCTCAGAGTACCTTGTTATCATAATTGAACACTTAACTCTCAGACTGCTGGCTTACTTGTGGTTCCTAGGGTATTTAAAAGTAAAATGGGTGGCTGAGCCTTCAGCTTTCAGGCCCCTCCTGCGGAACCAGCTCCCAGTTTGGATTTGGGAGACAGACACCATCTATACTTTTAAGATTAGGCTTAAACTGTCCTTTTTTTGATAAAGCTCATGGTTAGGGCTGGATCAGGTAACCCTGAACTCTCTCTTAGGTATGCTGCTGTAGACCCAGGCTGCTGGGGGGCTTCCCATGATGCACTGAGTAACTCTTCTCACCTCTTTTCACTTGACACATGTTTTTATACCACTGCAGCATATTGTTATATTTTTGTTTTCTCTCTCCCTGTGTCCCCAGTGTCAGTATCCTATTACAGTACTACCTTCATATTCAGCTATTTAGAATGACCTGTTCTTTTACAAATGTTTTGTTTGACTTGATTTTATACACCTGAATTCAAAGATTAAGAGGTGTGGCCCAGTGCTTTTGCTCATATAGTGTATGTATGTATAGGCCTTTAATCTGTGAGGGTGGCATCAGTGTTTTCATCTAACTCTTAACTGGAAAGTAAGTGTATTAAAAACACAACATGTCCCTTGAAGTCAAGCAACCTTTTAGGGCTTGAAAAGTATGAATCATTTAACCAACTGGCAAATAACATGGAAATAAAAGAAATGAGAGCCAGCTGCCAGGGAAAAATTGCAAGATGAAACTGTGAGAGAAGAATAAGGAGGGCATGTGGCACAGAGATGATTGACAGAAAGAGGGAAGGGAGGGACGGGAAGTTGGGAGCAAGCAAGACTAAACGGGAGGAGACAAACAAGTTATTCTAGTTGCAAGCAGCTGACAGTGAACCCAAAATAAGATGGTGCACACGTCTAATGTGCACACGTTCTGCAGCTACACTCACAAACCATAAAACATTGGCACTGTTGAATGCTTTTATGCTCCTAATGGTTTTCAAGACAGGAGAGCCAAGAGTCGAGCTGAGTTAATATCGTAGTTTATTGTTTTCCCATAGAAAGTGTTGTTTCCTATGATCACGTTTCATATAAAAGAGACACAATGTAAAAACCGACTCTAGTGTAGTAATAAATATAAAATGTTGAGATAGAAAAGGTTAAAGTTGTAAGGGCAGGGCAACGGAAAGCACAGAGGGACACATCAAAACTGACCTGAAACTGGAAGAGCACATTTACAGCTACAAATATAGACTCACACCCGGTCTGCTTACACACACACACACACACACACACACACACACACGAAATATTACTTAGCAAGTCAACATAAAACACAGAACACATTTTTTCATGTTTAAATCTTCAGCTGGTCAAGTTTGATGGGCTGGAAAGACAAACAACACAGGAGCTAAGACTATAGTGTACATGTGACATGCTAAATACAATTACCACGCCTATTACATAGTGACGCTAACACGGATGCTGGAATAAAACTATAGGCTGACAAAGAGGAGCGGTGACGCAAAGCGGTGATGCTGGAGAGGGGGGCTGGAAGGACAAAAAGTGAGAAGTGCTCTTGTTCATTGTTGCCGTTCATAGACTCTGGTGCATATCACATCATCTGCTCTCATGGTCTGAAAAGAAAGAGAAGGCAACATGGGTATTTAATGAGGATACTCGCATGCACTGAGGCAAAAAATACTGGCAGTTATTTATGAATTCATTATAAAAAGTTGAGACTTTAATGGAGCAGCCATTAATGTTAATTCACACTAAATGACCAATTTTTATTGTCTGCAGCAGGTATGACTAACATAATGTTGCTGTGCCAAAATGTTTGGATCAATCCCTGTTTATGAAAAGTTGTTGGCGTAAACACACTTTGCACAGTTGTGGGTTTGGTGTTTAACAACACTTCACTTAAATGTGAAGTGCCAACTCTCAGGCAACCATCTCCCCATAAATGCCTGCTCTGTATGCAGTTTCTTCATTTCAAAAACAGCTTACTTCAGACTGAAGACTGTACAGTGTGTTTTAATCAACCTGAAGTGCAAGCTGGGTGGGGTTCCTCATTAAGTGCAATTATCTTTTTGCGTTTCTGTTATTGTTGGTTTTGTGTTTTGGTATAAGAAAGCAGCAGAAAAATAGACTGCAAATGGGTATTTGAATATAATATCTCGACCCTGTGTGGCGAGTGTCTCACAAACACACACAGCTATGTCACAGTTTAGTTCAATGCTGCAGGCCACACAGCCATCATTGCTATAAAGAAAAGAATACTTCAAGGTTTCACAAGTAAAACGAGGTCCGCATACTAGTTTTTGTCATGGTCTGTTGTCATATTGTGACAGCTGACTGAACTGTGTGTACTGTGAGTCATTGTGACTCAAAGTACACGCTTTGTTCATGTGAACAAACTGAACTGAACTATCAATTGAACTATCTTCACAACAGCAGAATAAACAGTTTTAATAATGAATTTTAACACACAATTTTTGTATTATTATTTTTCATATTATCTCTCAGAGGAGTTAATTTATTTCAAGTGTGAAAGTCCAGTTTAGTCTGTGAGTCATTAAAATCAGTAGTATGCAGTATCTATGGTAAAGCTTTATGCTTGTTAGTCTCTGAATCTAAAGTCTGAGCCAGGTGAGAGTTTATGTGCTTTACCAAGATCATCTTGCCGTCACTGGTCATCTCTCGGGTCCAGGATGTCTTAGGCCCCTCCCCCTTTTGTAGAGTCTGCTCACAGCTGATCTTGCTGTCTGTTTCCCAACATGGAAAACTCTGAGAACAGCAAAAGCAAAAAGAGGAAAACCCATTAGACACACAGATGGATGTACAAATAAATGGATGCATGCATAAATACAATGGCATTCGTTGGGAAGGGGACTTAATGAGGGAGTGTCTAATGAACACAAAAAGACTAGAGTAGGGTGATTAGAGAGAGGTGATGCACTCGTTGTTAGTAGAGCAAAGTGTTGGCTGGGTTGCATGTGTTTGCTTTGGAGACGGCCAAACAGAGGCCATCTATGGGAAATTGGAGAGGGTAACGGGGAGAATTAGGGAGGGACGGATGGGAGCAAAGGGCAAGAAGGGGGAACGGAGGGAAGATGGGAAGTTGAAAGGGATTGTAAAGTGTGAAGGAGTGCAGTGTAGCATGATAGGCCTTCTGGGAGCAAGGGAGGGGTATAGCTATGCTATCAATCCAAATATGATGAAAAGCCAAATTAAACAGATTGATGTAATCTACACAGCTCCTTCCTCATACACCCATATCTTTGGTGCATGTTCTGTGTGTGTGTGTGTGTGTGTGTGTGTGTGTGTGTGTGTGTGTGTGTGTGTGTGTGTGTGTGTGTGTGTGTGTGCAGTGCAGGTAGAGCTGAAGTACATTTAGTAATATATCATGTTGTGTACCGTGCAGGGACGTCCGTCCACCGTGGCCTCGTTGAATGCCTCCCCAACAGTAAAGGTGATGTGGGTGGTTCGGACTGTAGTTGACGTTTTAATAGACAGTGTCTCTCCATCCTGTGTAATCTCCACCAGCGGCTTGGAGGCCGCCTTCACTGCAATCTTGCGCAGCATCACATTCACACCTACACAAACAAACAAGAGAAAACGGGAAAGAGCATGTGTGAGACGAGATTTCCAGAAAAGACAACCCACAAAGACACATAGCGCAATGACAACACTCTTGCACAGCTAATTGTGGTCCCTTGAATTGGCACCACTGCTTCCACTGAAACTAGTAATATTCCAGTGAAAAATGGTAAACTCAATTCATAGGGACAGATCTTTTTTTGTGTCATATTGTAAACAAATAAACAAACACACAAAGACAAATGAGCCCTGTCTAGGCCCTTTGTGTGATGGTGTTTGAGTGTTGTTGTTTTGCTGCTTATTTGCAATGTTCTTCTGCACATCCAGGGGGAAATTTGGAGCAGACTTGCAATGCACAGTGCTATCCAGTAATGATTTAACAGGAAACAAGGAGGTCATATGACAAGGCATGTCCACACGTCTGCATTCCCGCCAGACTTAATCATCTTTGCAAGCCATGCAAACACTCACTCACAGACTTAAACACTCAGACCATGATGGCAATTTGTACTTCCTGCAATGCAATCTCCGTTATTCCCCTTTTTTCTAGTTCTAGAGAAAAAGCAATAACTCATAATCAGTATTTTATGACGGTAGGAGACACATGTGGTTCTCCATAGACGGGCTATTTGTGGTATGTTGGTCACTCTTTTAATCACAATGATTAAAAAAGTGACTAGAGCAGCACTTCCCAGAAGGAGGTGAGCCACTTAAAATCAAATCAAACAACTCAGTATTTATTCATTTTAGCCACACTTATAAACTAACCTGCAGTATTATTTTCAGTAGTATGAATTTCACCAGCCTTTTTTTTTCACAAAACGTGCATAGAAGTTTAAAAAAATGTGAAGAGGAAAAGGTTTGTGTGATAGTAATTATCTGAAAAGGGGAAGGAAGAAAACCAATGATAACCCATGGGAAAAGAGAGGGAATGAGGAGAAGACTGGTGTGAGGGGAGGGAGGTGGGGGAAGCTGGGCAGACGAGGGTCAGTCGTCTGTGTGTGGTGTGGGAAGATCTCTGTCCAAGTGTGAGGGGAAGTGTGTGTATGCCGCCCAGTGTGTAACTCCTGCCGAGCTGGGTTTCACACTTCTCACCTCTCACACATTCCCACCTGTCAGCAAGTGTAAATATATACAGAGAGAAATGCACAGTCATTTGCCATGCATTGGGATGTCCAGCCTATACCCTGTGTATAATTTGTATGTACTGTACAAGCAGCAGCTACATATAAGCATTGTCAGTTTCTAGTGTGTGCAGATGCATTTCTTGCACACTTCTTGGAAGGACATTATTTTGCAGGAATTACTTGTAACCTTTTGCAACAGGTGATTATTAATACTTCCAAGTACTTAAATATTTTTTATGCTAATAATTCACAGCTTTTCAAGGGGCATCTGAAGTATGTGTGTGTTTACCAGGTGGAACAGCTACCTTTTTTTTTTTAATTACACAATATAATACTTTTTGCACCACTGCATGCTATGATGTGGCAAAAGTTTAAAAAAAATATGAGTATTTGTTTACTTTTTGTTATTGTAAATGATTGCAGTTGCAATGCATTTATAAATATGTTTTATGGCTTTAACTTCTTTGTCACTCAGATACCAGATGCCCTCCATCAGTTTGTTGGCTCAGACACTGCTGCCCTGAGAACCATTTGGAAGCCACAGAGGAATACGAACGTTCTCAAGTAACTACCAGTTGTTAAATGTTAAATGTTGTGACCAAAATACTTTAATTCACACTGATCTGACCACTGGGGACACATACAATTTCAGGCAGACAGTCAGAGTCAGAGGTTAAAGATCAGGGCATAGGAAGCATTTGGAACATGGAGTGAGGAGGGTAGAGGGAGAAGAGTAGGAGTGAGGAAAGGAAGAGAGGATAGATGGAGGGAAGAGGGTAGTGGGTGCTGACAGTTTGCATGCAGCTGCGCTTTGCCCCCAATGAAACCAGGGATCAGGGCCCATTCCTCTCTGTCAGTCATGCCAATGCAGAGGGAAATTAGAGGAGCACATGCAGTGATGTGTGTGTGTGTGTGTGTGTGTGTGTGTGTGTGTGTGTGTGTGTGTGTGTGGAGTTTAACTTGCATTCCTGTTGCATGAATGGTGTCTTTTAATAATAACAGTGGTTATAATAATTAGAGTTCACTTTTCAGAATTTGCATTACAGAGTGTACAAAACAGGCGCATCATAAAATCAAATAAAAGAACAATACATTAAAGAACATAAGCCATAAGCATTTAAAAAGTGAAATAAAAGGAAAAAACAGATCAATAAAATCGGCTGATAAAAGTATATCTTGAAAGGAGATTTAAAGGCGGCCACAGACTCACATCTTTCGTTTCACAGGCAAGTCATGGAAACACCCTTTTAGACAGAAAGTATACGCATACAAAATATTGTCATTACTGCGCACGGTGCCATCTTTCTGTCGCTTAGACAGAAGTTAAAAACTAACTGGTGGCCCTGCCAGTGGTAATGTACTACATTCATGTAGTTGTTACCTCCATATGCAGTAACTGTTAGTGTTTGCGTGCATAATAGACTGAGATTAAGCGTTGTTTGGCGCAAGCGTATCACTCCCTATGAGCTATGTGATGATATGAATTCCAGGTGTGCACTGCCAGGTCATCTAATGAAAATTGGCTACTAACGACAGATGTGACTCTACACGTGCACTCACGCACACACTGTCCGGTCTGTAAATGCGCCAGACAAAACTGTGTGAATCTCAGCAGCAGGTATTTGTTCTTTTCTCGGACTGTCACTTCGGATAACGACGCCGCTGTCCTGCACTGTATTGTGTCATAACGGTCCCCTCTTTAAAGCACACGCAAACAATCTGAGGTTGTGACACAGCCAGATGTGCCGCCGTTTGTCTCTATTGTGTTAGCAGGGGAGGCCAAAAGGAGAGATGAGAGAATAAAAAGGGGTGAAGCTGGCTGGGGGCCAAGAACAGAGTTTGGGGTTCTGCAGCAGAATGACAAAGACCCCCCACCCATGCGGTACGCTGGTGCACGGACGCAGCGGAAGATTGGGCGCACAATGTGCTGAGAAAGCTACAGTTTGAGCTGACACATCTAATCTGTCAGTGTGCAGAGAAAAAAAAGTTTCATCAGGAAGTACTGACGAATAAAAAGATTAAAGCTGGCACATACAGTGATGCTGATTTTTTTTAAATCCTCTTTCACATCACTTACCTAACACTTTCAAGAGTTCCTCAAAGTTTTCAGAGCTCTTCATCTCCCAAGTGCCGGAGAAATCTGGGATTTTGCGCTCCATATTCGGTTGTAGTTTGCTTATTGCTGTAGACTAGATAAACTGACAGGTTCTGGGCTGCAGTCAGTGCACGTCTGTGAGTCAAAAATGCACAAGTTGTGGGTGCACTGGATGGCTCGGATCTGTCTGTCCAGTTGCTTCTGCCTTCTTCCCAGGATGAGAGACCTACTGACAGCAGCTCGTATCTCATCTATGTACCAATGCACGTTATAAGCGGCTCCACTTCCAATGAATGGCACAGAGCAAAGATACTTGTGTAGTGATGCACACGCCCCTTTCTGAATGGACACGCCCCGGAGGCCGACAGATCACAGGCACAGGCCCACAATGCTTTAACCTGAGCACGCCCCGGTAAGCACCCTGTGCACTTCGGCCCAGGAAGACGGCCTTTGGAGACCCTTCTCAGCCGCACGAGCACCTGTAATCACCCACACTCCGACACTCAGTTTTGCCACTTGTGAGACAGCTATTTATTAAATGAACTACTTCTACCATCAAAGTTGTCACTTCAAAGCAGAAAGGATTTAATCAGGTCGGTATGTTGACAGAACATGTCGTCTTGGCAGGGCGGTGCAAGTCAACTGCCAGACTGAAGAGATGGTAGAGCGATTTGTGTGGGTGTGTGATGAGAGAAAGAGAGGCCAAGTTCACTCCAGTCTCCAGTGCGCCTTGGCCGTGTCATAAAAATATAAGCGGTGGTAATGGGATATATCGAATGGCTGCAAACGGTGAGCTATCCTGCGTCAGAGGGAAAACACAACCCGAGCCCATGAGGGAAATATACAGCGTGAGGCTGAGATTAAAATACGAGCTGATATAGGCGCAGGTCGGCGGTGTCTCTCTATTAGTTTTCCCCCCGCTGCGCGGACGGAAGAAAGAGGGGAGGAGAGGGGAGGAGACGCGTCGGGCGGGGCAGGGTCAGGGGCCCGCGGGGTCGGAGGTAGTCCAATAAAGAACGCACACAAGCGCACACACTGTATATATGTGCGCACGCACGCGCTGATGATGGATAGCAACTGGACAAAGCAGACGTTAACTATTGACTCTTGATGGATGATCCCATCCGCTACACTGCACGGCGAATTAGCGCGAGGTAACCCGGGCGACTTTAAGGCGCGGGCATTAGGAGACGGTCCTCCCGGCGTAGCATATAAGCTTCACGCACACACCCGCTCAAACACTGGCTCAGTGTCAGAGCTATAACAAAGACACAGTGACTACAAGAGGTGAATAACAGTCTCAGATTGATATTTGGTAACTTGATATGTGCTTTTACGCACAGTCCTGCGTTCAAATCCAAGGGATTGCATCGGGCCCGGCGGGTCTGTTTGATGTGAACAAAGCTTGCTCTCATTGTTTCCTTCATCAGCACACACACAGATACACACACCTAAGTCACTGGCCACACACCATGCCACAATCACAGCATGTCTTCACAAGACAGCCATATTAGAGGTGTAATTTGCACCCTTTTTGTTCACTGCCATTCCCGTTTTTTTAAGCTGGCTTGCCACTTTTTAACTCTTTAATTGTTTTCTCTTGTATTATCTCTATATTAAGAATATCTATATTAAAGCTCAGCATTGGTTTGTGTGGCTGCGGCTATGGTGGCCTGTGCTTCAGAAAAGGGGAACTGATTATGCCCCCAGTTTAATGATGACTGATTCAGCCACAAAGGTTACAAAAGAGAGAGCTGGCTACCATCCAGGAAATTCATCTTCTGCGTCATCACAGGCCTTTACCATTTTACCATGACATAATAAGAAATGCATCAAAGGCCACTGAATCAGAGAGGCAGCCATGCAGTATAGCACAACAGCCTCACCCATGTTTTGTGTGTGTGTGTGTGTGTGTGTGTGTGTGTGTGTGTGTGTGTGTG
>JASGAU010364395.1:0-20835 GCA_030220045.1 Australoheros facetus
TTCTGGCAACACGACCCGGTAAACTACATCCGGTCGTATCTTACGCACATCCGCTTTAGCAAATAGATTTCCTGTTCATTTCCCTTTTTCATTCTCCCCTATTTTTTGCTCGGTGAGTCTTTATCTTAGGTCACTGTTCGCGGTCTGCAGCTATGCGGGTGTGTCTGCTGTTCGCGGTGGCGGTGCTGTCCCTGAGTCCATCGGCGGTGAGCGGAGCCGAGAAGAAGAAGCTGCAGATCGGCATCAAGAAGCGAGTGGACAACTGTCCCATCAAATCCCGCAAAGGAGACGTGCTGAACATGCACTATACAGGCAAGCTGGAGGACGGCACGGAGTTTGACAGCAGCATTCCCCGCGACAGGCCCTTCACCTTCACCCTGGGCACCGGTCAGGTTATCAAAGGCTGGGACCAGGGCCTGCTGGGCATGTGCGAGGGCGAGAAGAGGAAGCTGGTCATCCCCGCAGAGCTGGGCTACGGAGACCGGGGAGCCCCTCCGAAGATCCCGGGAGGAGCGACGCTCATTTTCGAAGTGGAGCTGCTGAGCATTGAGAGGAGATCCGAGCTCTGACGAAGATGAGATGGCGATAAAGAAAGACGGCTCTGAGAAAGGTGAGGTGGCGTAGGTACATGTGCCATCTGGTCTCAGAGAGAGGTTTATTGGGAGCATGGTTTGATTAACCTGCTTAAAGCTGCTGGGGCCACTTTGCAGTGCACCTAATTGCTGAAACTGCACATAGGCAAAGTCCGGGGCAAGCTGTTTGCAAAAAGGACCGCTGCTTTGAGAGTGCTGGTTTACCTAAAGGCGGCTCACGTAGATCTCAGATCAGGTCAGATTCAAGTAGAAAGCAGTGTCGTGCCCCTGGTGCTAGAAATTCTTTAAAAATGTACATAGAAAACAAGATGTGATCATTTTCTGCATTTTTAGCAGCTTGTAAGATACATGGACCACACCACTTAACTATGGAACCCAAACCCAAACTATGAAAAACTTTGAGGACTTGTTGAGGTGTTGATCCCCTTTTATTATCATCGATTAGACTGAGACACACTGGCTGCTTTGAATAACATGAAACTGTATTGCTTTCCTTGTATGAGGCATAATTTTTTACAGTGAATACAACAATATGTGTTTTGACTTGTCTTCATTTTTCCAGGAGGTAAAATTGGAGGAGGTGCTGCGGCATTAAGTGGAGACCATGTGACCTCTGGTGAAGATTAAAAGGCAAATGTGAGAGAAGAGTCAGTGATGCTCCTGTATTCTTTCTACTGGCTGTGACTTATTGAATTGAAGTTGATCTGATACAAGAACGCTGTATGTTCCTGTTAAACTCTAGGAGAGTTGACAGGAAGCAGCTACGTCCAGTATTTGGCTGCGGGCTCATGGCGTCATGCCCCGTCTCTTCATCTCATTTCTGTTTTTAATTTTCTGTGAGGAGGTTTATTCATATCTCTACATTGTTTTGTTTTGTTTTGTTTTTTCCACAGGAAATAATTTAGTCTAAAGTGGGGCCGGGGTCAGATTCAGATGCATTTTTTTCCCTTTAAGAATTTGAATTATGATAATAAAATTTTGACTTCACTGGAAATGTTGAAGTTTTCTTGTTTTTATTTGTTTTACAGTTTTTTTTTTTCTAATTTGAAATAAACTTATTTTACCTACATCTTCCATGGATGGGGACTAGAAGACCTCATGCACTATATACAATTCTTTTTTTTGCTGTTCCCAAAATAATTGCATACAATACTACGCAAAAGTCGTAAGGCACCACTCATTTCTTTATTGTGCTTCCAAAGAGCCAGACTTGTGTCATTCTTAAAGTGGTCTCAGTCCACTCCAGGCTTTCTGAATGTCTTTCTGAGTTTTTCATTGGCTGCTTTTTCTCATTCCAGTCCAGTCCTTGTACCTGACCTTTTTCAGAAGAATGTTTTTTGTTTAAGTCACTTAACACTGACCTACAACTCACTGAACCATAAAACGGGAACATATCTCAAGGGATGAACCAGTGTTGTTTCTGCACATAACAGACAACTTAGCAAAGAACAAATTTTGAATTGTATCTTCAAGCACTTTGTTGCTAGCAGCCTGTCACAAAAACAGTTTGTTTAATTTTTTTTTTTTTTTTACTTGAAATGAGAAAAGCAAAAGAGGAAGCACCCATCCCTTAGTGGCCAATAATAGTAAAAGGGCAGCAGCCAATAGCGTGGCACCACATCTCACACAACTTCAAGCTTCAGTGCTTCAGCTGTCACGTGACTGTGGTTCAGTTTAACCCTCTACTGCACATATTTTGATGGTACGTGCTGAAAATTATTCAACATCATTTACTGATTCACTGTGGGCCACTTTATTGCTAAAGCAAAATTTTTTATACTTCAGACAGTCCCAGTCCAAGATATTTTTGGTTGCCTGTGGCCAATGTTGTGCAACAATGCTACCAAACAACAGAGATCATAAGGCAGCTCCTAGAGAGCAATAAAAACATCAGAAAATATTCCAAATTATGAAACAAGACATAACACAATAACTAAAAATCTCATCATGAATGAGATTATTCGTTTTGGGGTTGCATGCTCCTGGTAACCATAAGATTTTTGATAACAAGTTAGATTCTCTGTTAATAATGAAATTTTAAAAGGTATAGAAGTATGCTTTATGTATCATTTGACTTCCATACAAAAGCTTTTTATTACGGTATAGGCAAAAAGTCCGAGATGGAGAGGGGACAGTTTATGATGGATCATATCATGTAATTAAACATGTCATTAAAGGACTTCTCTCAGTGCATTGTCTTACCACTTACTGTATGATTTAAAACTTTAAAAACCATTGATATTAGAGTTTTGCTTCAGGTCTGCTATTAAAAACTCAGTATACCTTAGTGTACCTCTATACAATACAGGTATTTGACTGCTAGTACTGTGATTTTATAAAAGGAGTATTTAGTAGGGAGAGAGAGAAGGCCCTTATTGCAAATTGATTTAATATAGTAGTCATTGTACTGTGATCACCCATTGTCTTGGTTAATTTCCTGGCTCTCTGAAGCTCGACTCTTCCTACCAGAGCCAATAGTTTGGAAAGATAGGCACTTCATCATGGGTGTGTGAAGTGGGACAACAAGAAAAGTCCATGCTGGTGGCCTGTGTGGAAAACTACACACACACACACACACACACACACACACACACACACGTGCAAACATACAGAGAGAGAGAGAGAGAGAGTAAACTTATTTATGAAATAAAACACTTGTAGCAGTCTATGGTAATTCATAAACTGCTTTGGATTTTAAATTAATAGTCAAATAAAATTCATCACAAAATGTTGCTTTTGTTCCATTGAGATGTGACTTGAATTAGTGTAACAAATACTGTGATTACTCTAAACAAAGGTGTGTTTTAAGAATGAGGGATTTTTCTGTGAAATTGTAGTTATTATATTCTATTTCTCGTACTTATGGATCTTGTCTTTCAGTTCCAGAATTACTGTGGGTTACAAAATGGTTTAAGGACATTTCTCAAATAAAAGATGCACAACTTTAAAAACACATCAGTAGATGAGAGGTACATATCATTTAGTTATTAGCATACAGTTCAAAAGCGTGCATTGCTGCACGTTCGCAAATACAGTGCCTTGCGAAAGTATTCGGCCATCATTTGTTTTTCAACAGGACAATTCAAACACACCTCCAGTCTATGTAAGGGCTGTTTGACCAAGAAAGAGGAAGAAAGAGGGTGATGGAGTGCTGCATCAGATGACCTGGCCTCCAAAATCACCTGATATAAACCTAATTGAGATGGTTAAGGATGAGTTGGACCACAGAGTGAAGGCGAAGCAGCCAACAAGTGCTCAGCACCTCCGGGAACTCCTTCAAGACTGTTGGAAAACCATTTCAGGTGATTACCTCATGAAGCCGAATGAGAGAACGCCAAGAGCGTGCAAAGCTGTAATCAAAGCGAAATGTGCCTACTCTGAAGAATCTAAAATCTAAAACATATTTTGGTTTGTTTAACATTTTTAAGTTTACTACATGATTCCTTATGTGTTCCTTCATAGTCTGGATGACTTCAGTATTAATTTACAATGTAGGAAAAAAAATATTGAATGAGAAGGTGTTTCCAAACATTTGACTGGTACTGTAAATAAAATTTTACCTACTCACTTACTTAATATATTATTTGAAGTATTCGTTCTGTCTCAGGATGACTTTTTTTGTTAGTAATATTTCCTCACTTCAAATTAGTCCGGACTACCTTTTACTCCATAGAAAAATGCTTAAACACTACAAATATAGTACAAACATGTTGTGTTTTTGGATGGTTGATCAAGACACAGCACAGTAGATTAAGTGTGCTGGCACCACTTTATCACAATCAAATCAGATACTCAGACAGTCCAGCCTCACAGCAGAAGGAGCTCGGCCAGACTGATCTGAAATCAATGCACACTAAGCCGTGTGACAACTGATGCAGAAACAAAATGTAACTGTGCAGATTTGTCGCTATCTGTCCTAAAGACCACAAATGCTGCACCTATGATGGTGAAGAATACTGTGTCCCTCCTGTTTCCAGTATGTGTCACAATGTTTCATTTCTTCTTAAGAGTTAGCTCTTTAGGTAAATCTTCTCAGTGAATAAAATGACAAGTATTCTAAAAATCAAGTTTCTTCCAGTCAAAAGTCACATTTGCGACACTCTCTGCTTAGAGCTCTTCGTCTATAATGATTTCTTTTTCCTTTCAGCAAAGCCAGGATTTTGTTCTCGCAGGCGCTTCGGCGTCGGACCATGTATTGAATCTTGTTCTCATGACAGTGAGTGCCCTGATAATGAGAAGTGCTGCTTCAATGGATGTGGATGTCATTTAAAATATGATTTAAAATATATCATGTGCTCCTATGAACATGTGCCAGAAAAGGATGTCCTCCTTTCAGATCATCCTTGATAGTGACTCCCACATGTTATTGGACTAAAATGTGATACATTTTTTTAAAACACTTTGATTGGCTGGCATCATTTAACTTCACATATACATGTGCATGGGCATGGGGCTTAAAAACAAAACTGCTGCTGTAGAGGGTTTTAACAGACCAAGCCCACTGTCTTCAGGTGTCCTGTGTGAATTCAATAAAGAAACAAAACAAAAGCCAACCTTTTCAAACCACATTAATGAGTGAAAATATTGATGTTACACTATTTAACTGACTTTGAAATACTGTGTGACCTTCCATTAAAAATACATATTTTTAAATGAGTAGATGAACAATTTCATGTGTGATTATGCACTTGTATAATAGAAACAGGACTCAAAATAGTGACATCATGATGGGTTTATTAACAATTTCTTTTTCTTTTTTTTGGTTTCATGATGTATACAAATAGTTCTTTGAACTGTATGAGCGCTAATATAGGTGAAAATGTCATTAAAAGGCTGAGATAAGCAGTGACTGTATTTTTACAGTGATTGGCTGATAGTCTGCAGCAGCTACTGTTTACTAACAGGGGGCGCCATTAAACCGATGTTGAAGCTGATGTGAAGCTGCTGCACCCGGATGGACATATGAAACGGAAACAACGTCATCGTTTTCCCGCAATGCTCGTAGTTGAATAGCAGCAGGGCGCCGATCTACGATTTCTGCACCATGTCTACTAAATTAAACGCTCTGAACAGCGATTCTTACATTGACATCAGCCAATACAGAGACCAACATTTTAAGGTAAGCGAGGAAATGGTCTTTTCGGAATGTCATTATTTGTTATATTTAACGGGAATGTAACGCTTTATCGATTAGCAAACAAAGGCCAGCGGTGCTGAGTAGAGGTTAGCGTTTGCTTTTCACTCGAGTAGTTTCATCGTGGAGGAGACTTAAAAGCGAACATGACGGAAAATACTCTCCGAACAACGTCACTGTATTTTAACCTGACTCTAAAAGTGCCGCTGATAGTATTTTATGGTCTTTCGTCGGGACTACAAAGTGGCTAGCTCATAACAAATCTCCCATGTTTCGTTACTTCTTGTGCTTCAGTGCCGTGCTTAAGTTTCTTGAGTGCAGTTTTTTCTTTGCTTGTTTTCCCAGGGTAACCGCTATGATCAGGAGAAGCTTTTGAAGCAGAGCAACACTTTGTATGTGGGGAACCTCTCCTTTTACACCACCGAGGAGCAGGTAAGACACAAGGCCATTAACAATTAAAACTTTAACCCCACTTCGTGGGAAAATAGTTTAATTCTTCCAATATTCTCCCAACGCAAGGATAGGAGAATGGTGTGCCGGAAGAAGTTAATTTATAAAATGGTGCACACGCCCACCTGTATGCAGCGGTCCCCTTATAAGTAACAGTCCACCTGGAAATGCGCGCAGGTGGATCAGCGGTCCGTAAACGGGAGGGTCGCAGGTCCGATCAGTAATTGCGACAATAGTGGAAATAAATAAGCATAAGGTGATGTGTAGATTACTGATTCAGTTTGCTCCCATGAATCTTATCAGAAGAGCCTGCGCATGTGTGAGATAGGCACAGCAGTGCACTCTGTGTGCCTGACATAAGTCATGGGGAGATGGCCAAATAAATACTTTCAGTATAAGTTAGTGAGTTGTCATATGAACTTCAGTGTGTTGCACTTTGGAATTCTGCATTAAAAACACATAGTTGCTTTTCAGTGTTAATTTTCCTGATAGTGTTTTAATGTTTAACATATTTTCTTGTTAACTCAACAGAAGTTTTCAAATTTTTTATTTATTTGTTTATTTTTTGCCACTGTGAACAGGTGCATGAGCTGTTTTCTAAAAGTGGAGATGTCAAGCGTATCATCATTGGCCTGGACAAAGTCAAGAAGACTGCTTGTGGCTTTTGCTTTGTTGAGTATCCTTTTAAAAAATTAACTCCTGTTAAAAATGTCTTATTCACTGAGATGATGAGTAATTTGACTGCCTGCCTAGTAAAGAAGGTAAATAAATTTACTTATAAATTTAAGTTACCAGTACAACACGAATTGCACACATTGTGCCTTAACGCTGTCCCAGATACTACACCCGTGCAGATGCAGAGCATGCCATGCGCTTCATTAATGGCACACGGCTGGATGACCGCATCATCAGGACAGACTGGGATGCTGGTTTCAAGGAGGGAAGGCAGTACGGTCGCGGCAAATCAGGAGGACAGGTGAGGGTTAGGATATGAGTAATTTCATACATGTGGAATTAACCTACTGTGGATGCTGACTGCTGATTTTATTTTTATCCTCTTGCGCAAAAAAATAAAACGTGAGGATATTGTTTTATCGTGGGCCCGTTGGGGCGTCTGTCTGTGAGGTTTTACCTTTCCAGTCTAAAGACTCCAAAACCACAAGGAGTTGAGCTATGAAATTTGGCATATATGTTCTTGACTCTTCAAAGACGTACAACACGATATTCATATTCAAGGATGTTTAGTACCCTTTGTACATTTCAGCTGTATTTATCTGAAGTGGACAGTAAACATTGATAATTTCAGGTTGATGATATGCTAATGATATACAGCATGCCCTATTGGCTTAGCCTAATCATGTGTTCACATTGTGTTGTGTGATTGGATATACTTGACCACTATTGACTGAAACTGACTGACTAGCAAGAGACTCAGGTTACTAAACAGCTGGCAGTAGCATGATAGTGAGAAACTGGGGAATCCCAAGTTTCTAGGTAGAGATCCAGTCTGTTTTTAGTTCTAGGCTGCAGCCTTGTTGATTAGCCTCTGATGCCAGCTTCTAATTGGCTGAGCGTTGTCTATCATGTTGGTCAGTGATGACTTATGGCCATGAATCGTACAGACTGTGACTTCTCAGCAATATTGCTCAAATACAAACAGTATGGCTGCATTATGTTTTGTACATGGTTGCCTTATGATTATAGTGATGTTATACATAATGCAGTGATATCAGCTGATTATGTAGTACGTGTGCATTATGTACAGGGTTATAGCCAGCGGGTGAACGCCCTGCGCTGCGCCATGCTGAGGTCGTCTTGTGCTGGGCTGAGAATTTGGAATTCTTCTGTCACTGCGATTAGCAAGCGGGCACGCGCTCTGCCCCGTCGCCAATACCAAACTCAGGCTTTTTTCTCTTGCTAGATTGCTGCATTATAGTATTATTTCACAGCAATTTGCAATCTACCACCAGGCATGGCCGGTTTTGTTCACAGTGTGCAAATACAATCTCGCTACGGTCCTGTTCACGCTTCATTTCGTGGAACCTGACGTGCACCTCTCGATAAATGTAATTACACATTCACAAGGATTTTAAATGACTGGTGATAATCACCTAACTTAAGCCTATTTAAAATGAAGCTAGTCCATGAAGTCAGGCTGAGTGATAAGCTGCTACTAGGTTAATGCAGTGAGAGTCAGCCAATTCCTTGCTCATTTGTTTTTGTTTTTTAAATCAGCCTCCAATACATCCTGTTGTGATTATAATCTTATATAACCTGCATTTAATCATTTTCATAAGCATAGTTTCAGTTTCCCTTGGCTGGGGTACATTTGCGGCTCTCTCAAAGATTCAGATCAGCAACGTCAATCCAGAAATATTTTTGTGTGCTTTTAAAATCCATCTCAGATCAGATGAATAAATAAAACGTCATTAAGAACATCTCACTCATTAAATAAAATTAATTCTACAATTCCTAAATTCTTCCTAGTTAGGAGTCAGCAGAGGATGAGTGCTCACCAAAACAGAGACAGGTAATTGGTGATTGTAGTAGCTTCAGCTAACTTAGACCATTTGATTCGTGTGTCACAGTGAAGTTCAGCGCTGAGGTTGGGCTCATGGTTTTACCTGTCACCACGATTTTGTCTCATTTGCTAGACATCACTCAGCCAATACTACCCACTGCCTATCACTGAAAACTTTAGGATTATCTGCACTGCAGTATTTTGGACAACAATGTAAAACGCAGCATACTATGACATTTGAAAAATGACACATACTGAAATGGCATTCAAAAAAATCAATCCACTTTATCACGACATTTTAATACACCAGTATGATATTTACAACTTGGAAAATAAATTATGCATGATTAACCATGGCCTTTAAAAAGATGGCATTACCGCAGTAATGCATTAGCAAAATGAGCGGGTATATTGTGCTGTTAACAAACACAACATAACATAATCATGTCTTATTTTGTAGAGCTTTCTGGGAGTGTAAACATGAAAACAAATACTGGGCAAAGGACTGATTTATTTGGATTTTTTTTTTTTTTCCTAACACACACTGTACAGTTTGACTCCATAAAATGTGTGTTGGAGGAGCAGAAATGTTTAGTCTTCATCTTTGAGAACAGTTTATGAATGTGGTAAATACAGAAGTTATGTTAAGGTTGCAGGTGCTTGTGGTTGTTTTGCTGATTTACAGATTGGAGTCAGTAAATGGGTTGGGTGAAATATGTTCGTCTCAGCTGAGCAAATGATTGAGTTGGTAATCTAAGTAATTATTTTTTTCCCCCTCTCTGTGTGCACGTGTGTGCAGGTGAGAGATGAGTACAGGCAGGATTACGACCCAGCTAGAGGCGGTTACGGCAAGCTGGCTCAGCAGCATCGATCCACAGAGGGGCACAATAGTTTTTAGAATAAACTCCACCACAGCAGTCTGCCTGGACTATACTGTCAGTCCTGCTCCGGATTAACTCTCCAACAAGGTCACAGCAAGCTACCACGGATTGTCTGAATTTTATCCTGAAAACCCTCTGCAGCAGCCCTGCTCGGACCACTGGATCCAGGTGTGAGCAGATGTTATTTATTTGTTTTGGAGGCTCGGTCTCTGCTCTGCCTGTCTCTGTGACTCATACCTGCCGACTGTCTGCATGGTTGACCTGTAATATTTGGTGATGTTTATTATAGTGCATAAAGAAATGCCACTGAGTTTTCCTGCAGGCTGGAAAGGCTCTGATAGTTATTCTTGATTCTCCGTGTCAGGTTCAAATAACACCGTGAAATCATGCAGAGGAAATGTGCTATTCCGTGAGTGAAACTTTGTCCAAAATTGTGCATACTTTTTTAAAAATAAAGTTGTTTTTTTTTTCTTTGTTTTTTCCCATTTGGAAGTGTGATGTCATTTTGTGCTGGTTTTGTGCTTAAATCTGTGATTCTCAAATGGGGCTTTAGATGTAAGAGCAAAACAGGAGAAATGCAGCATACCTTTTTTTTATTTTGTCTGTTTAAGAAATGAAACAAAAAACCTGCAACTTAAATGATGGAAATGAGCTACAGACATAAATTGTAATGTGTTACTGTCTGCTGATATCAGCTCTCCAGAAACAGAGAACTCTGTTCATACCCTTGTCATCACTACTTTTTCTACAACTGCCAATTATCTTGGTGAAGGAATGTTTTGTATCAGCTTAATTGCATACGGTGCTCTCACTTTGGTTGTTTTTGGGTCTGGACCTCAAATAATTATGATTAGACGCGTTCATCCTGCTGAACAGTTGGTCTAGGCTCAGCTTGTACAGTCTTCATCAGCCTGTAATATGGTGTCTGGAGGGTTTATAGCTGCTCTCCTACCTCAGCATGAGATGTGGAGCAAAGCAGAATACTGGACATGAGCTTTTTCATTCTATCCCCACCACTAATTCCTTAATCTCATCCTTCCAAGCAGGTTTTGAAAATGAGCACAAGGTGGCAGAAGAGGAGGTTGCGTTCCTTGGAATAATGAAGGCCAGAGAGACTCAACCAAAAGAGTACTTTTCCATGTGGGCTTAGATCAGGGCTCTTCAACTTCAGGCCTCGAGAGCCCCTGTGTTGGATCAGGGACACATCTAAAACCTGCAGGACAGGGCTCTCGAGGCCTGGAGTTGAAGAACCCTGGCTTAGATTATTCAGTGTGACGAGAGCATGGATTTTAACCACGTACTTGGACATGTTTTTTTTTTTTTTCCCCCCTCCATAACCTCTGTCGGGGGACTTGCCAGAAAAAAGATTGAGAAATATTAGACTAACAGTTATTCCCAGCAGGGGGCAGTATTTGTGCACTTGTCAGAGTACTTGCAAAGACTGTAGAATATTTAAAAATACAGAAGCAGAAACTAACTTTAAAATTTCAAATAACTATAAAAACTAGTACGTTTTCAGCTATAGGTCAGCACACACCTCCCAGCATTAGTAATTGCTAAATTATTCAGACAAGTAAAGAAGTTGAAATAAAGTAATGGAGAAATGAATGGGCAAACAGTTAAAATGACTTGCTAATGGCTAAGCAAAGGTCAATATCAGCACTGTAAACTCTAATACACTCCATTTCTATCTTTGGTCTGACATTGCTTCCCATAATAAAATGATCATTCTTCCTAATCAATCACTGGAGGTTAACACTTGTGTGACTCTAAAGTCATTTAAGGCTAAACTGATGTGTATCCATGCAGCATACTGGTTTTGTAGGGTGTTTTAAGAGTGGAGCTAAGTGAAGTAAAAGTATTCCGCACGTTACTTCATTTGTTTGGTAGCCATGTTGTGGAGGTGCCAGACAGTGACACCCTTGCAGTGATTAGCTGTTTGTCCACACACCTATCACTCATCCACCCTCTTCCACTTTATCCAATTCAGGGTCAGGTTGGAGCATATCCTAGCTGTCATAGGGCAAGGGGCAGGGGACACTGGACAGGTTACCAGTCTATCACAGAGCTAAAACACCTATGGACCTTTTAGAGCCACCAATTAACCTGAGAATCTAACAAGCACATCTTTGGACTGGGGGGGGGGTTCAGAGTACTGGGAGAGAAACCACACAGGCATGCAGCAGGAGTGGAGTGGATCCGGGACCATTGTGCTGTGAGACGGCAGTGCTAACCACGTAGCACCCTGCCACTCTGCCCTGCCAGCAGCTGTCTTAACCATTTTTGAACCAGGTATAGATAAGCAGCATAGCTGCCAGAAACAACAGGGCCATGGGTATAAAGCCCTCTAAACTTTACACCCTTGTCCCACATTCTTTATAGGTTGTAGAATCCCTATTACAATACATGAAATAATGTAATGTTGAGATCTACAAAAAACAAAACAAAAACCTTAAGACCTATAGCCTATGTAGCGTTACTGAACAAACTTTTTCTAAAAGTTGAAGAAATGCACCTTGTGAAGAGGTTCTTTGATTACAAAAACTCTTCATGTGCTTTAGTGATGCAGAAATGCAAAGATAGAAACAGGCAGAATTAAAGGCCCCTGTTTGTCTCCTTTGCACACATTTAATCTGTTTTCAGGCCCTTTTATTGCACTGCAGGTGGATTTTGAAGCTGAAGGAGGTCTGGCCTCAACTAATGGATTGTAAAAGGTTTTCATTCTGTCCTCAATCCCACAGAGAGCCTGTTTATGATCCATAAGAGGTTTACAGTATTCATCCAAATTTGTGTATTTGCTGTTTTATGTGTATTCATCCATTTTCACACTTCCTATAGAAACTCACTGAGGTCCAATTTGGACACCAGATGATACAGTTTTTGCACACTTACATGATGAAAGGTGTTTTTTTCTTTTTTAAGTTTTTATTTTGAAAATTCCATCTATGTTAACCATCCAGAACTAGATTCTGGTTCCCTGTTGTGCTTTCATACCTGCAGACTGGCTGCTGTGGCTGTCCGTTATTTAATGAATGTCTTGTCAAACAGATAGACTCCAACATCCTGGAATGCAGCTGGCATCAGTGGTCCTTGTTCCGCTCTGACGGCATGGTGAGTTCGGTGTAGCAGCACATGAACCAGTTCTCCACCTACTGCTGATTCTGGCTGAAGTGGACCTCCAGCTCGTAGCAGTTTCCAGTCTGTAGAGAGGAAAACACAAGATGGGAAGGGCTGGCGCTAAGTGGCTATCAGTAACCGAATATTTAAAATACCTAAAGCACATTTAAAAACTGTTCATTTGGGTTTAAAAAGTTCATTTTTAATGGGGTCCAGTGGAGAACTGGTTACAGTTAAGCAGTTAGATAATGTTTCACCATCACAATTAAGAGCTTAACAGGAGTGTGAGATACCATGGTTATTAATTTATGATGAGAGTTGCTTCATGGATAAGCAGACTAACAAACCAGCACGAGCTCACTCATGACAAAGCACCAAGTCTTCCCACACAATTCTAACCTTTTTCCAACTGAAGTTTGAGGTGGACTTCTGTGTTTAACCTCACGGAGATGTCAATGTGCAGCACACCGAAAAGAGCATGCTTTCAGCTTTCATGGAAAATCTTTTGGAAAAGTCTTTGTTCAACAACATAAAAATATAAAACAAAAAATATAAAAACAATATAACAATATAAAATTCTGACCTGCCATAGCTGGAGGTCGTCAGGTGAAACAAATCTATTTGGGCCAAAAGTACTGGATCAATCACTTATAACATGTACAGGAGCTGCTCAGTTATGGAAAGCCATGCCATGAAACTCCCAGTGCATGCTTTTTGAACTGATGTTAATGCCAGAACAGGTTTGGTGCTCTGCAGTTATTGAGTCAGCAGAATGTTGGTGACTTTTACGCACTATGTACCTCAACTTTCCCCGCTCTATAAATTTACGTAGTCAGGCACTGTTGGCTGAGTTCCTGTGCTACCTAAATTCTTCCAGGTTGCAATAATACCAATTAAAGCTGATCAGGGAATACCTAGGAGGGAAGAAATTTCACAAACTGACTTGTTGCAGTGGTGGCATCCTATTTCAACACCACGCTGGAACTCTTTAGAATGAAGCATCCTTTCATAAATAGTTTTAAAGACAGACTGCATGGTTATGTGCTTGATCTTATACTGTTGTGGCAATGGGACTGAACACACTTGAATTCAAAGATTAAAAGATGTGGCCCTTTTTTGTTGTACAGTGTAAGTCATGACAGTCAGCATGCACAAAACCATCAAGTGGCTCAAATTATGCCCTTCACACAACATTAAAATCTGGAAGTATGTCAGTACTGACACATCTCCACATTCATTTCATTTCAAGGGACCACATGAGAATAAATTTCACTTCGTCATAATGTATGCAAATAAACGTGCATTATTTCAGTTTGCAAAGACCTGTGGAATCAGTCTCTGAATGAGCATGCACTCATTGCTACTAGGTGGTGCTTACATTTTTACCTGTAATAACTACCTACACTTCAATTTCTTTAGGATCAGGTGTCATTCACTTATTCACACCCTGCATAAAACAGCTGTTCTACATGCTTCCACATATGCAAACTTAGAGAGGACGTCTTGATTTAAATTTAAAGATTCTATTTTTATTCTCATGCGCAATATTTAGTTGTGCTTCAACATATAAACACAAGACAATGCAGTGATCATGTGTGAGGCTTTCTGACCAAGCCAGCTAATAAATTAATTCCACAGAATAGATTGAGTGCATAATTAGTTTTTGAGGGAATGTAAATTAGCCAGAAAGCGGGAGGCACTGAAAGATTTTCTCTTGAGTACGTAAGTTGAGAAGCACTGCAGAGAAAGTGTGTTTTGACCTCACAATTTTAAATTAAAATTCACATTATTAAACACCATCTCATTCTTTTTGACCTAGGAACCCAACCTTTCAGATTTTAGCACACTTTGTCACAATATAGATATTTTGTCCTGGGATGGACAAATGCACCACCTCTCTGCTGTGTCAGAGGAAACTGTAACCTTAACTCGGAAAATATCAGCTACAGGCATTTCAAACAGTTCAGTGACTAAACATGCAGATTTCCTGTTATTGAGGGGGGATCTCATTACAGCAAAGTAATTCACTCCTCAGTGGCTGCTTTGGAAATGCATCTACACCCGAGAGCTGCAGCGTGCCCATAAAAGAGCTAAATTAGCACATGGTAGCTTGACATTTTGTGACCATAGGGGAAGTGTTTGCAGGAAATGAGGTACTTTATCTGACTGCATGCTTTACATTCAGCGCAAATGCGAGCTTTAGCTTTGGTCTTGATTCAGCACCGTGCTGAAGAGGAATCAGTGGAAAGGCTTTGACAGGTAGGTGCTCTGTGTCAAGCCTTAAAAAGCCCTCTGTCCTTCCACTCACAGGCTGTTGGATAGTGTTTCATCATCTGTGGTTCCATTAAATTTGTTTCATCTGTCATCTGATACACCATAAAGGCGCGATGCAGGGGACATAAAAACACGGGTTATGTGTCAGTGAAAATAATGGTGGGAGTTAGAGCTGACATTGTAAAATAAACATAGAGGAAGGAAAAAAAAACGATATATGAAATATCTTCCTTGCTTTGGATGGGAGAGTTGCTTCTATTTGACGTTCAAGGAAATTTGAAACATTTGACCCATGAATGGTCAAGTGCAATTCTACTTCAGGTATATTTATACTCCTCCTCTCAGTAGGTTTGTTTGGTAGATCAGCCCTTCATCTGTCAGCATGTCATTCGGCTAAGATGAGAGAGTGTAGAGAAAATAGCTGCGATGGAAGGGTGAGAAAGAAATTAAATTTCTGAGGAGGGGAACTTTATTTTAGGGAAATGTAGCCTGGAGCTAAATTTAATGCATTAAAAGCAACCAGTAATGTTGTTACCAAGAGCTACATGGAAATAAATAACATTAGAAATGAGTGACAACCAGTAGTGGGCCAGTCATAAGCTCTGTTACCAACCACAAAATACTGATCATATTCTTGCTTTGAGAAAAGTGTGTCTGTTTTTAAATACAACAACATTTAGTCTGTAACTTATTTGTTTATGAAATGGCTGCTGTCAGACTTCCACTCCAAGTACCTGAAGGTGATTTTTACATATGAATTTTTTATGCCATTCATGTACAATATCTACAGATAAATTTGACCTCTGTCTCTTTAGATGTCACTTGTTGAGCTTGTTCATACTGGCCTTTGGTTTCAGGTGTGAGCCATTTGGGTCACCTTGCTTGTTTGATTTTTCTTTGTTTTTGGTCTAACTCACAAAAAGAAAAAGATGCACATCACTGTTAGAAAGTCCAGGGAGGACATCCAGGCGACATTAATAAGGGCATGCAGCAGACAGTCAGGCTACATCCCAGGCACTCATACAACTTTCATCTTTCATCTCTCTTAAATGATCTTAAATGGACGTTCATGGATCTGTAATCCAATGCCAGGAAATATTTGCTGGATAAACACTGAGACTAAAGCTAACAGGTATATATGAAAAGTCAGCTTTCTCATCATTTAATGATCAGTGTCAGCTGTGTTCCCATTTTACAGTGTATGGCTAGTTAATGTTTCATTAAAACATGCCTCTTGGCTTTACACACAGGCAGGACTTATCTTAGGTCAGGGACTAACCGTGCCATAGAATAACAAATTGGTCCAGAGTTGCTGATGTTAGAGTTTCACAAGAATACAGTCATGGCCACAACTTCGTTCATTTTTTATTCACTTTGCTGCTTCAGTTTTTATTTAGTTTTTTTGTTTTTTTGTTTTTACATCTTTCTATGATATACTGAAAAATAATCAAAAGAAGTGGCAGTGATACTCCAGCCAAAACCTTTGGCTGTGATTGTAGAGCTGCCAAGATCTTGAGGTAAAAAGCTTGCATGTTTAACAGAAAAGATCTGAAATTCAAAAATTAGATGAGATTGCAATTTGAGGTTACAGAGATCAGGTGTCTGGTTCACAGCTATTTGTCAAAAGTACTCAGGCCTTTAAGCTTGCTCCTTCCTCCTGCATCCAACACACTGACTACAAGAATCAGCTGCTCACTTACTGTCTTATTAAATCCAGACATTGATGTTTTCTGAGATATTCAGTTGTTGGAAAATTTAGCTGGACTGGACATGCACGCACGTCGAACATTCAAAACAACCCACTGAAGTTCAAACCGAGCATCAGAATGGGGGAATAAATATGATTTAAGTGACTTTGATTGTGGCAGTGTTGTTGGTGCCAGACAGGCTTTCTGATATTTCAGAAGCTGCTGATCTACTGGGATTTTCCCGCACTACCATCTCTAGGGTTTACAGAGAATTGTCCAAAAAAGAGGAAATATCCAGTGAATGGCAATTCTCAGGGTGAAAATGCCTTGTTGCTGACCATGTCCACACCTTTATGACCACAGTGTACCCATCTTCTGATGGCTACATCCAGCAGGATAATGCCCCATGACTCAAAGCTCAAATCCTGTCAGACAATGAGTTCACTGTACTTAAAAGGCCTCCACAGTCACCAGATCTCAATCCAATATAGCACCTTTGGGATGTGGTGGAACGGGAGATTCACATCATGGATGTTCAGCCGACAAATTTTCAGCAACTGTGTGACGCGATTATGTCACGATCATGTTTCCAGCACCAGTTCTTGAGAATAAAGGAAGTCCAACCCAGTACTAACAAGTTGTACCTAATAAAGTGGCTCTTGAATGTATGTACATTTATTAAGTACAATTTAACAATAAAACTATTACCTATGACAAAACAGATATTATTATATATATGCTATATCATAAAAATAAACATAAACAAGAACAGAATGAAAATATGGATTAATGGTTAGAATTGAAAATCCACTAAAATGTGTTTACTAGAACTAAGATGATTAATTTGGGCTGTGTGGACAAAGAGAACTGAGTTATCAGGTCTAGTTGCAGTCCAGTCAGTGGAGCAGTGATGAAGGATACAGCGTTGAGTCTGGTGGTGAACAGTTTCTGTCAGGTATAGATGGACCCAAATGCAGGACTCCAGACAGACAAAAATAACAATAAATAAACCCTTTATTAGGACAACAGCAAAGTGTAATAACAAAGTCCAAAAAAGGCAACAAACCAAAGTCTAAAATAATCACTGGGAGCTCGGATAAACAGAGAGCACATCAGGACACTGTATCAGAGGAGATACACAGACACTATGACAAAGACAAAGACAGAAGACAGGACTATATATAAACACACTGAGGACTAACTGGGATATGGGGCACAGGTTAGAGCAGAACACAGAAGGAAACGATTAAAATCAGGAGGTAATGCTAGAATGAGACACCTGCAGTAAAACAAGAACTGTCAAAAAGACAGTTAACTATAAGACATGAAGCCTAACATTAAACAAGAAGAAATCAGAGACACGGATGAAGTGTGTGTGGCATTTGCATCGGTGTTCCATGGAAAAATAAATTCTGTGTTCTTTTGATGCTCAAGGCTGGGCTGGACTCTTGGTTAAATATTTAAACATGAGTTATATTAAAATAGGACCGTATGCAGATTCTCTTTCCCTTCATCTTTGATGATACAGTGGGGGAAATAATTATTTGTTTCCCGCTGAATTTGTAAGTTTACTCGTGTACTAAATGAACAGTCTCTATTTTTTATGGTAGTTTAATTTTAATGGAGAGAGACAGAATATCAACCAAAACTCCAGAAAAAACACATTGCATAAAAAATATACATTTATTTGCATGTTATTGAATGAAATAAGTATTTGATCCTCTACAATCCAGTCAGAATACTAGCTCCCACAGACTGGCTGTGTGCCCATGTGGCACACAGATTGCAATCAATCAATCAATCAATCAATCAATCAATCAATCAATCAATCTGATACTTCTGATATCAACTCGTTATGTGTATAAAGCACACCTGCCCACAGAATCACTTTCTTCCAGCCTCTCCAGCACCATGGGCAAGACCAAAGAGCTGTCAAAGGACATCAGGGACAAGACTGTAGACCTTCACCAGGCTGGAATGAAGACCATCAGTAAGAAGCTTGGTGAGAAGGTGCGATTATTCTGAAATGGAAGAAATATAAAATGACCACAAATCGTACTCCTCCTGCAGCTCAATGCCAGATCTCGCCTCATGGGGCGAGGACAATCATGAGAAAGGTGATGGATCAGCCGAAAACCTCACGGGAGGCACTTGTTAATGAGCTGAAGGCAAATGGGACCACAGTCACCAAGAACACCCTTGGTAACACACTACGCTGTAATGGCTTGAAATCTTACAGTGTCCACAAAGTCTCCCTGTTCAAGAAGGAGCATGTACAGGCCCATCTTAAGTTTGCCAGTCAACATTGAAATGATTCAGAGAAGGCTTGGGAGAAAGTGCTGTGGTCAGATGAAACCAAAATCGAGCACTCTGGCATCAGTGCGGCCATCCCCATGTCTGGAGAAAGAGAAATGTTGTCAAGCATGGAGATGGAAACATTATGCTTTGGGGCTGTTTTACTGCTAAGGGTACAGGACAACACTGCACTGAGGGACCAAGTATGAGGCCATGTACAATCTGGAGGTCTGTTGTACTGATAGAAACTAGGGGTGTTGGCCCATCTTAGCTGTCCTAATACGCATGCTGTTGTTGGGCTTAAACGTATGAGGTGTTATGTACTTTAAACGATTCCCATGACCCTACTCCTAAATCCCAGACCTCATCAGTTTGACAAGTGGTCTGTGGTTTCATTTCCAAATGGGATTCAGCTCACATCTGATGTCTTATCTTGGTAAAAAAATAAATAACTAAATAAATAAAAGCTGATGAAGGTGAGATGTGTTGGGCCCAGAGTGACAATCTGTTGATCAAAGTTTGTGCTTGAGCCAGTTGTCTTCTTCGTGGTTTTAGCTGCATGTTCATTGCTGCTGAATTGATCCTTTTTTATTTATTTATTTTTATTGTTATTAATTTGTGTGAGCAATATTAATGTTTTTGGCTCATTGGTGTTCTCACCTTTTAGTTCTGGTTACAGTATGGTGTCCAGTGTAAGAAACCATGGATCTGAAGTGTGATTTACAGGTCAACAATATAATTATGGTAATGAAAAGAACTTTATAAATTCTTGGATCTCATGTTTTTAAAGCTTTGTCCATGCTGGGGTAAGAAGTTCATATTGTGGGCTCTGCTGGATGGTGTCTACATGTATTTTGGGTAAATCTTAGTTAAGTTTGATGACTTTGGGTTTATTATAGGATAAGTGAGAAGAAATAAGGATTATGCATACTGCTTTAAAAGAGGAAAGAATACCAAAATGAAAAAGAAGAGACTTGATTTGAGGCATTTTTTTTAGATTGGTACTCTGTTCCCCTGAGTGTGTTGCCACTGACAATGCACTCCTTGATTAGAACAAACATTTGTGATAATCAAGGACTGACAATAGGTGCATCAGTTGTACAACGGTAAGAGACTATAGCAGTGTGATCTCCTTCAGTTTGGAAGAACAATGTTGATGCAGTTTGTTTTCCTTTGGTGAGAACTGAATATGGACACTGGGTATAACAGAAGAATATTATCAGGTGGTTTCATTTGAACATAATTCTCATTAATAAAAAAAGGATGTCTGTTTGGACAGCAGCTCTAACTCTTCACTATCCTTTTCTATGTCTTGTTCTGGCTGAGTGAGCCTGTCTGTCATAGCTGCTGGACTGGCGATGTTTGCAAACCGTTACGGCTCGTAGGTCTCTCGATGGGAAACGTTGGCCCTAATATCACGCTCCACAACACTCTCAATACCCTGCAGCTTTCTCGAGAGCTTCACCTCATCTTCTGTGCTCACAGAGTGCCACAGTACATGTGTTACTCCTGCTCGCTCACTAAAGATCAATGTCAGCTGAGTGAAACACTCATACATATGAAGCCTGTGATTTCCGTAGCTACAAGTCAAGTTTTTTTAAGTAACAGACTTGCTGTCAGGGTTTCCACCCTCTGATAGCTTGGTGTCTTAAAATGTGGTGCTCTCTATAAGTGTAATAAATGTGCAAAAAACAGTTGTCATGCATGACCTCCTCTTGCTCAAATTGCAGAGGACCTAGTCCCTTAGGTAATCATGTTAAGGCTAATTAAACAAGGTTATAATTATAGGAGATTTTCCTCAGTCACGTTCAGCAGTTTTGCGCAGTCCATTTCCTACCTCTGATCGATCAGCTTTCTTCCTTTCAGTCAGCGGTACTGACAA
>JASGAU010364397.1:0-12675 GCA_030220045.1 Australoheros facetus
TAACACAAAGTTCATGGTGAGACAGAACATTTATGCTCCTGCATTTGGTTTTTTCAATTTCTTCAGGCAAAGACAATATTCTTTAAAAATGGATGTGTATGTAAGCAAATGTATGTAGGTTATATCATAAAATAATCCTTCAATCCCCCTTTTGACCTTAGTCACTCTAAGGTCAACAAAATCAGCCTGACCTTGTCAGCCAGGACAATCCTTGGATGTGGATGTGTATGTAAGCAAATGTATGTAGGTTATATCATAAAATAATCCTTCACTTCAACAAAGCTAAAAGAATCTAACTACAAACTACTGTACATGAGCGCCAGCAGCAGCTACTTGCAATTTGTAATAACTATTTGTTGCATATTAGGTTATTAAAAATAGCTGCGAGTTAATATTCTACACTCACTGGGGCATTAAAAATAATTGTAAGCTAATATTTGACGCACATTGGAAGATTATATATATAGTTGCAAGCTAGTATCACGCATTGTGATAATCAGGTGAGCTCAGTGGGATTTTAAAGACTGTAAGCTAATATCTGACTCTCGTTAGGGTATCAGAACATCTGTTAAATCTATTTAGATTTGTTTAAATATTTTATATTAGCTGTATTGTCCCGTTTTCCAGGTAAACGCAGAGAACAAAGGCGGAAGTTACAAGCAGTGAATCATCTTGCGTCCGTTGCTTCGTCTGGCTTCTTCTCGCGATATTACGGTGTACGGGCGTCCTATCAGCTTTGTCGCAGAGTTGAATCTCTAACACATCGGCAGTGCTGACGAGCTGCGATATAATTACTGATATACCTGATAAACCAGATCCCGCTTGTTCTGTACTGGACGTTACTGTTTTTGAGCAGGTGAGCGACTCCGGTTTATTTTTTTTTATTTGTTTTTGAACAACGTACTCTGTTAAATAACTGCACCCAAATGACCCGCATTATGATTTTAGATATAACTGACAGCGAGCGCGTTACATAAAATGTTTCTCTGCGCTAGTCAGAAGCATATGTTTTATTTCCCTCTGGTAAAATCCACTTTAGCTTCGTTATTACATTTTGTTCCTTTATCTGAGTAAAGCTTACCGAATCTTTCTTGTATAAATAGTTTTTAAAATATCACAACTCTGTCGCAATGATTTGTTATCATCACAGCTGATAACCAGTTGGGAATGTCTCATCTAAAATGCTGAATAGACCTAAAGCCCTTGTGTAAGGAAAGCTGTCACTGCTCAAACTTCCAGATGAACTCTGGACACGGTTTCCTTTATGCAATCATGTTGCAACTCTTTAACTTTGCAGCTGACTCTGGATCACATTTAAGCCTTCACACTGCATATTTTGCTCATGTGGTGTTTTGGATCTCATTGCTGATTGTGTGTTGTGTCGATTCCTCCACACAGTGACCATGTCCCTATCTGGCTGGGTGTGTGTAGTAACAGGTGCCTCCAGGGGCATTGGCAGAGGAATAGCTCTCCAACTATCTGAGGCAGGAGCCACGGTCTACATCACAGGACGCCAGGAGAATACGCTGAAACAAACTGCTGCACAGGTGGCCATTTAAAGCTTGGAGTCTTCTAATAATTAAATTAGGCAGGGAGTATTTTTGAAAGGCAGCCTATGTAGTGGTGGTTTTCATTTGTGATCAGAGGAGGAAGCTCCACAGTCCTCCCCTCAGTCTCATGTAAATGCTGCAGCTAAAATGTCAGCTCGGCTCATTCTGCTACGTTACATTATTATTCTCATTACTTTTTTGTTACTGTTGACACAGGTGAAGGAGAGGGGTGGGAACTGTGTACCCGTTATCTGTGATTCTACAAAAGATGGTGACATTCAAGAACTTTTTGAACGGATCAAGCAAGAACAGAACGGCAGACTGGATATACTGGTTAACAATGCCTATTCTGGAGTACAGGTTGGATCACTGCTACACTAACACTTCCTGGTAGAATGAACTTAATCTGGAGTGAAGCTGTGTGAATGAGATTAAATAACGTGCGTGGTCAACTCTAAACATTTGGCGTTATTTCAGGATATCTTTGGGAACACGAGTAACAAATTCTGGGAAACTGAACCATCTATTTGGGATTCCATCAACAACGCAGGCCTCAGGTACTGTGTGCTAGCGTGTTCATTTTATAAGATAATTGAAGCATTGTGAGCAAACTGTGTCACATCATGTCTAGTAACAACTGAGTTCAGATGCCATTCCAGAATATACTATATATATATATATATATACTATAACAATGCAAGCAAGAAGCAGAGAGTGTTTTGAAATAAAGTAACTGGTAGAAATATTATTTGACTTCAGTTTTTCTACATCTGGCAGGGGTCACTATTTTTTCTCAGTTTACGCAGCCCGGTTAATGGTGGCTCAAGGTCGGGGTTTGATAGTGACCATTTCATCTTTTGGAGGGATGCGGTACCTCTTCAATGTGCCATATGGTGTTGGTAAAGCAGCTGTAAGTTGTTTTCTTCATCAAGTCCAATATTTGTTACTGACTTTATTTTGTCAGTGTTCTAAAAGCCTTTGTTTGTTATTTGTGGCTTGTTTCCAGTGTGACAGATTAGCAGCAGACATGGCTGTTGAGCTCCGGAGCAGAGGTGTCGCTTCTGTCAGCCTGTGGCCGGGAGCGGTGAAAACAGAACTGGTGTCTCAGTTGATACTGGCGAAAGAAGATTCATCATCGGGGGGCCAGTCTAAGGTAGATTCTTGTCTAACAGCAGCTCCTTTCTTGTGGTAACTACTTTGGTTAAATGTTAAATGTGTTTTTGTTTTTTTGTGAACAGTTCAAAAAGGTTTTTGCTGATGGAGAAACCACAGAACTGAGTGGAAGGTGCATCGTCAACTTGGCCAAAGGTACAACTGGTGTTCACCACACAGACTGTTAAATAAAGACACACACACACACCCTCCTAGAAATGTCTTTCTAGGAGTTACTGTTTCTGTTTCTAAGAGGCTTTCACTTAAGTGCTGAGAAATACTTAAGAGTATATTTTGGTTTTGCGTTCTCTTTTTTTCTTGGCAGATAAAAATCTGATGTCACTGTCTGGGAAAATACTCATGACTGCTGATCTGGCGAGGCGCTATGGGATAAAAGATGTTGACGGTAATTTTGTATTTCCTTTTCTTTTCTTTTTTTTAAAGGTTTGAGTATATTATGTTTGTGTAAAATGGTGAATTTTATTAGCCCACCACCAAGTGTAAGGTTTGTGTCACAGCTGCTCTAAATTAGCAGTATTGGGAATTACCAAAATCATTTTATGTTTCTGTAATGGTTCATGCACCAGTATGTGCAAACTTTTTCATCACAATATTTTTAATTCTAAAATCTAATTATTGTTATTATGCATGGATTTTCAAATGTACTGTTTTACAAAAAAATTGAAATAAGTAGTGAAGCACATTATTATTCTTTCATTAAGATGCCAAATTACAGTTATTTACTTGCATTCCTAAACAGAAAAATTAGTTTTAGTGCTTGATTCATTTCTGACTTCTCAGAGAAGTGCCGGCTCAAATTTGGGTATAAAAATGTCAATTCCGATGGTTATTTACCAAATAAATAATATAACTTTTAGTTTTAAACAACCTTTTGATAGATCTCAAAAACAGCTGTGCTTTCTTATTTTTATGACAGGTGGTCTGATAAATGTGTTAAGCCGTCTGCGGTCAACTCTGACGTGCTTGTTATCTGCTTACTTCCAGGCCGGAGTGTAACTGACTACACTTCTATTAAATACCTCCTGTCCCAAGCCCCATACCTGTCATGGCTGTCGGCTGTCGTGCCCTCATTCGTACGTGTGCCACGCTTTGTGATAAACTTGGCATTCAGCCAATTCTGAAAATTTCCTACATAAAGTCTCTTATGGCAATTTTGCCTACAGTTCCCATTTTATTTACTAACAGCTGAAGGGGGATGAAAGGGTTAAGATTAACACTATTTTCTGAAGCATCATTTATCATTTTACATATATGCACACATCCATGTGTAATGACCCCATAATTTACACATACACTACACTGCCAACCTCAGACTAATGCTTTATTAGAACTCCATGTTATGGCCTTTTGAAGTACTATGAAGCTACGTATGATCTTTTTGAAACATAAAAGTGCTTTATTTTTGCATTTTTTACATTTGTATTATGTTTCTGGACACATACTACTAATAATACTGTAGCTGGCTGGTTAAATAACAAATGGTTAAATAAAGGAATGATAACCTACTGCTGTTTACACGTCTTATTTCATTTTTCAAAATATCAAAACTCACAAAAATTCTAAATTGAAGATGTTTATTTTTGCCCAACAGCAACTCCTGACTGCATAGATGTAGATTTCCCCTGGAATGTTTTTAGATCACATGCATTTGTCATTCCCAAAAAACCCCATAAAGAACCGGAGAAATTACTATGACATCACTCAGTGAGTCAACAATCCCTCAGACGCTGTTTGTTTTTACTGTGCAAATATGAATTATATGGTCATATCACCATGGAATCTTTTGTGGTGAACTTAGGCTTTCCAGTTACACATGTACAGTTTGAGAGCTCAGGCAGCANCCCCTGCATGCATACAGGCCACTGGTAATATGCATGCTGTATATATTAAAGATGGAAGAAACTGGTGTGACATCACCCTTTGGTTTGTTAAGTCCTGTTATATTAGTGATATTAGTGTTTTTGTTGCTACCATCTGTAACTGCATGCAGTGAGTGAGGGAGTGGTCCGACTGTTAAACCCAATGCTCTATGGCAAACTGCTATAAAATACAGAATCTCAAAAATGTACAAAATGGACCTTATGGTGTATTCATTATGAGTGGTTGAGCCCATAAACCAATCAGGGAAGTCTTTACTGAATTTAGGGTAGAGGACTGTTTTTCCATTGATTTCTACAGGACTGGAAGTCTTTTGCGACCACATGAATCCATCTATGATAGTCATTTAAAAGAATGCAGGTTTATGGTACTTCCCTGTTGACTTCCCTTTTCAGATCTGAAAGTTATATCCATATTTTACATCTCTGCTTCCAGGTCTGAGAAATTCAGTCAGTGTGGAATTGCTTTTCTTTCTAATAGCCAGGAGGGGGCAACTCCTGTATGTGCAACAAAGACATCCTATTGTATAGAAGTCTATAGTGAAACAGCCAATATTTCCCTTGCTCTGTAACCTATGCCAGCACTCTTGTTGTGAATTTATGGGCTTATTTGCATGTTTCAAGTCATACTGAATACAACATGAAGCTCATTTTGTAAATTATGGTCCCCATAAGAATCTGAAAGCAGGACAAACTGGGGTATGTTTTACAGTGTGATTGATTAGTCATTAGCCAGTGAAAGTAGTGTCCCTTAATTTCACAGTCAGATCTGATCTGTGCTCATGGTGTCTGGTTTCTATGGAAATTCACAGCTTGAGGACTTCCCTAAACAATGGGTAATGCCACAGATGTTACGTGTTTTATTTATATACAGATTATACAAGATTACATGCTTCCAACTTGTCTGCAGCTGTAGGTACCACAAAGATGGTTTGGAGAACTTTGGAGGGTATTTTCTATGCATGTCATCTGTGGGCAGATTGTGTTGACAGGGCAGCGTCCCAAAGGTGCAGTCACGAAACCCGAGACGTGTGAAACAGGACAGGTGTGCAGAGATAGCTGTGGACCAAGAAGTCACGGGCCTCGCAACTTGAAATGTGTACTTTTGTTGTTACTTTGGGGGTTCACACAGAGCCACCACAATGACGTCTCTGCAGTGCAACTCGTCATACTTCAGTTAACTGAAATTAAGAGTTAACTGAATATGTTCAGTTATTTTATTTCTCCGTGTTTTATACAAGTTAATGAAGTTCTCCAAGAAGGCCAAATATAAGCATTCTGAGTAGTAAAGAATAACGTAATCAAATCAAATTCCCCAAATTTACCGTTGCTGGAAATCACATCAAATGTTTGTCGGCCTGATTAGGACAGCAGGAGGGCGGAGGGGGGCTCTGGTGGGTGGTTGACGTGAAACTGTTTAGCCCACTCTTAGTGATCCATTATACAGGCGCTTCCTTCCTCCAATCCAAGGCCTGCATTTCCCGGCCTGGCACGCCCACCCCGCCGTCACTGTGGGAGAGTCAGCAGGGCCTTCTGGTCTTCCTGGTCCTCAGCTCCGCCTCGCCTCGATTTGGCCGGACAGGGGGAAACACTTCTCAGTTAAAGAACAAAAGCAACAACGGGCGGACCGAGGGGCACGGATTAACGGCCGCTCGGATTCAGACTCTCGCGGATTGGAGGTTTGTGCCCTCTTTGGCAGGAATTAGCCGACGACTTAACTCCTAGAAAACGCGACAAACTTGGTCGCCTCGCATCTTTGTATCCCGACCGTAATCCGTCGAGGCGCTTGATAAATAAGACAAGGGTCAAACAAACGGACGGGGCGAATCGTTTCCCTGCTCTGCCTTTAAACTTCGGCCATAAAAAGCGTAGTGGCGGGGGGGAAAAGCTGATGTTCTTTGGTTTTCTTTTCGCTCAAACGGACCTCGGGAATAAAAGGCTTGTTTGGCGTTTTTGGTAAGTTTATTTTTATGTTTCACTGAAGCGTGTCTGACGACGGAGTGCGCCTGTGCAGTGTGAAGCGTTTTAGTTAGTACGCCATAAAGGAGGGGAGGCGGACGGGGGGGGGGGGACGCTGGACTGCTATTGTAGCTGATATGGGCAACAACTTTTACAGCTTTTGTTATACGAAAACAAAAACATAACGTATAAACTCAAACTGGGTATCGGGGGGAAATGAGTAAAACATCAAAAAAGAAAAAAAGAAGTAGAATGTGGGGGCGACCCATGAGCTCATCCCCGTGGGTTTTAGTCTGCCACCAGTGAGTAATAGTGATTTCATAATTGTTAGCTAATGTTTGTGTTACACTTGGGCATTTCTTCTGTGGTTCAGGCTACCTAAATCGTCGGCAGTGGCGTAAACTCTCAACTAAATACGCAACAATTCCAAATAAAGATCACATTCTTCCAAATTAAGAGTGGCTTTCATATTATGAAACTGTCCATTATGCAGTTTCACACACCTGATTGTCATAATTGGATAAAGCCTGCAGTGGGACAACATGTCAAACACTGGTCCAGCAGCTCATCTGAGCAGCTCAAGCTTTTGTGAATCCTTTAAGTGATGACCCAACACCTGTTGCTTAAAAACAATTTGGTAATCAAGATATTATAACCACTTTTCACAAGAAATATTTGCTTTTTAATAATTTACATGCGCAGTGTGCCTAAGCTTAGACTTACGTATGACTGTGCAAATGTTTTGGTGGCTGCCTCTGTGAAGAGGCTACACTTATCTCTCAGGACTGAGAACTTGGAAGTGGAACAAAGCCTGAGTGGGAAGGGGTGAGAAAGCAGACTGTGATGGATTGCTCATTCTGCCCCCACCCTTTGCGGCCAGTCCCCCCCCAAACCTCATACAAAACAAAAGTCAGCCATCATGCTCTGGGGGAGGGGAGACTCAGTCTGGATAGAGTATACCACTAGTTTCATTGAGAGTTCAGAATAAGGCGAGCAGAGTAGGGGGGAGGGGTGGCAGCTGTCCCATAATTGACTTTGAGAATGAATGAGAACATGGAGATCTTAAAACGTCCGAGTCTGTACTCTTGAGAAGACGTCGGCCTTCTCTTCACAATAATCTTATCTTTAGTCCAAACACTTTGGCAGCTGAGAGAAGTAAAACACTAAATCGTTGCTTCTGTTTCTTTTCTAGGTGCAAGAACATATTTTGATAACCCAGATGGCTACATACACTGAACATAACAGCAGAAATGGATTACCTGTGGACATGAAGGAGATGTTGGAAGAAAAAGTAAAGACAGAATGTGAAGAAAATCTTGAAGCCAAATGCTCCTTCAAGGATTTGCGTGACTCTCCCTGCTCAGCTGACAGTAACACAAGTGGAGTGGCTAGTTTCACCACGAACCACAACTCTGTTGTGTGTCTGCCTCTAGTGTCAGAGGGATTAAAACTGGTATGGACGCAGTCTGATCAGACCCGTGAACTCGACAGCATCCCAGAGCTGGTCAAGGCCTTTAACTTATTTCCCTACCCATCATCTCGGGAGGTTAGCACCCTGGCCCGGGTCTGTGCCTTGCCACTGGACAAAGTTAAAGTGTGGTTTATGGTGCAGAGAATTAAATATGGTATTAGTTGGTCCTCAGAGGAAATTGAGGAGACAAGGCGAAAGTTGGCAGTGCCTGAGCTTTGTGATGACTCCACTGAAACAACCGAGGACGGTAACATGAAAAAGAGCAGGAGTTTTGAGGAACTGGTAATTAAAGACAAGGACAGTGACGAAGAGGAGAGCGCTCTTTCCAGCTTCCCACCTCAGAAGAACGGCCCAAAGTGTGAGTCACCAGATTCATACAAACCAGCCAAATCCAGCACCCCGTGTTTCAGTTCAACCCTCCCACCTCCTCGGGATTCCTACTTCTACCACCCACCAGCAGAAACACCAGCAGCCGACCTCTCCTTTGACCTTTCAGAGTCATCTTCACGACAGCATCGCCACGGACGTTACAAAAAGTCTAAAGCTCAGCTTGCTGCCCTTCGCAAAAGTTTTCTGAGAGAGAACTGGCCTGCAGAGGCAGAGCTTAGACGCTTGCAAGAAGAAACTGGGCTAAGCCGTAATGACATTCGCAAATGGTTCAGTGACAGTCGTTACCAGCTCCGTGTCGGTCGAGGAAGCCTGGCAGCAGCTCAGAACTTTTCTCAGCACACTGCTGTTGGGAGTAAACATGATCAACAGTCTCAGCCTCTTCCGCTTATTACTCAGAAGTCTCGTCAGCTGAATGGGGCGAAAGGCCATGAGTCAGCACGTAGCAATGGTATTAGAAATTCCCACTTCTTTCAGACCTTTCTGTCAAATAGCCTGGAGGCATTTGGGGAAAGGGTCCTTGAGGCACAAGGGCACGATGTTACTGAGGATCTTTCTGGTGATGGAGACAGTTTTAAAGATGAGGAACCGAGCGATGAACGACCCTTACAGCTGACAAAGACTTGCAAGATTGAGCCAGATGTTCCCCTGGAACCATCAGGTATATCCAAATACTCTCCTTATTCTTCCCCCTCAGGCAGCCCACCATTGTCTGTCTCACCTAACAAACCATTTTCAAATAAAATCAGCACATCAAAGAAGCCAGCCCAGTTGGTCAAAACTAGTCCCTCCACATCTACATCCCCCGCCCTCACTCCTGCTGGACGGCCAAGAAAGACCAAGGAGCAGTTGGATGTGTTAAAGCAGCATTTCTTGCGTTGCCAGTGGCCCAAGAGTGAAGATTACACCGAACTTGTTAAGCTTACTAGTTTGCCGCGGGCAGATGTTATTCAGTGGTTTGGTGACACACGCTACGCTGTCAAAAATGGCCAGCTGCGCTGGGTGAAGGGGGTCCGTGATCAGTTCTTGGCAGAGCTGGCTGCCCAGCAGAGTGGCAGCGGTTTAACAAATGGAAGTGGAACGTCCTCTCGTCCGGGGGGCAGCCGTAAACGAAAATCTCAAGCAAATGGAAGGAGCGCAGATTCCCCTGATAGCCAGCCGTTGGTGAACTATTACCTTTCAAATGGCGCACTACATGAAAAAGATCTTGACACTCTATGCAAGAAATCGAGAATGAGCTACCAGCAGGTGCGGGATTGGTTTGCAGCTCAGGATGTTGGGGAGACTAACAAAGAATCTATTGTTGTTACTTAACATTTCTACAGTGAGGTGCTCATCAAATCTTTTGCACCCTCAAGAGTAATTATTACTTTGGTTTGTATTGCTTTAACTGAGCAGGTTTGTAACATTCAGTCTTCCCACTACAAGCCCAAAGTGAGGTTTGTGTTTTATATGTGCTGCATTCCCTGCTTATCCTAATATATTTGGACTTGAAATATCATTGTGCTGCCTGCATTACTGTAAATAGGGCAGCAACTCGTACACTGGTTTGCTTTATTTTGTGAGCTCATTTTTGTTTAGATATCACTACAGAATTTTTAGTATGTTATGTAGTTTTATAATTTAAATTGGTTGTACATTTGGTACCTGACTATAGCAGATAACTTACTGCTCCATAAAATGTCTGCATTGATGAATTTGTTGACTGATCACTGTGTGTAACCATTCCTTTATAGCCAATAAGTCCTCATCGTGAAAAGCACACTGGACATGCACACTTTAAATTGACATCTTGCACTTTGGTTTATGAGCCTGCTGCCATTATATTAATTAAATCCAGTTATTTCACAAAACACAAAGTCCTAATGATACAGTGTTGTTCTTGATCCTTTTAAACTCGTCATGCTTATTTAAAAAGAACGATACAGAAAATGCAGCCAAATTTAACATTTAAAGTGTATTTTTGAAACACATTCCTTGATTCCATTTTAGTGGCTCTGCTGCAATTCTTAGTATTTCAACTCCTTGGTAGTTGCTTGCATATAACTGCACCTCTGTGACAGTAAGAGCCAGCAGTACTAAGAAGCAGCAGTCGCATCAACACCAAACAAATGCCAACCCACTCATTGGTTCAGTGGGTTTTTCTCTCCCCTCTCTCCTGTTATAGTAGTTGACTTTCTGGTTTATAATCTAGACAAACAGTACTGTGTAATCCAAAGAGAAATTTTGTCAAATCACATTATCAGTTTATGTATTTATTAGTTCCTTCACGGCTGTGTTTGCGAGATGAAAAACGTTTTAGTTGACATATAAAGAATGAAGTGGGCTTTAAATGGAGTCAGAATTTAGTTACTTAGAAATGCCTGGACAAAGGCTGGAAATGTTTATGAAGCAGTGTGCTTCACTTTGTTTTGTCATCCTGTTAGTCAGGAAAAGCTAATGTGTCATACTTTGGGGAAATGTTCATAATATGTAGCATCCTCCTTGGTTGGTGTTTTCAAATTTTTTTTTTCCTTATTGAAAAACTTATTTGCACAATTTGTGTCACTGGAAACCAGTAAAAGATTGACCTTTATAACTGCGTGTAAATTTTTTTGAGTATGCTATGAATATATCTGATTAGAATATTTATTTTTAATCTGCGTTAAGTTCTGTCTTGTGAGCGTAAAGCAAGCGGCTGTGAAATGACTGTAGAAATACCTCAGCAGTGTACTTACTATGACTCCAACTAAGATGTTAGTTTAATTCCTTAACAGGATATGGTAATATCAACTTTACATCTATGAAGGTAAAACAATTTACAAACACTTCTTGTTATCTGGGCAAAAACAAACTTCAACATGTTGTCTCCTACAACAAATCTCAATTAAGAAACATGTCCAGGGGTGTAAATAAACATTCACTCAGTGCCTGGGAGACTGAACTGATAATCCACTTATAAACTGGAAAGTACCAGCAGTCTGGGTTCTGGGGACGAAAATGAAAACTAACTCAGTTACATGTGAATACATGAAGAGCTTTCATAAATGTGATGCAATGACACATATCAGCACTTGTAACAAACTGCCACACAGCTTTTTTTGTTCTCACCTTGTAGGAGTGCTGAATGACGGTGTTCCTTTTCAAAACAGAAAGATTTTGATTGCGGATGGGAGGCACACAGTGTCTAATTAGATGTCGCACCCATGGCAGAGTTCCAAGAGTGTTTTGCAGCTGCACTTACTGTATTCATGAAGAGAACTATGGCTGGAAATGGAAGCAGCCGATCCAGGAGTCTGTCAAAACACAGACAGGAGAAAGTTTCTTCCCTTCTGTTTTTAAATGTGGAACACCTGTATTACTTGTTTTCATAGCTGAATACTTAATTCACTCATAAAAGTTCATTTTTGATCAGGACTCAAAAATCTTTAGGTCCTGTGTCTGAAGGTACAGTAGCTCATTTTCATCATGGAGGAAAACTCCATCTACAAGCAAGACAATCACATGCAGCTGAACCCTGTGAAAAGCTCTTGTAAAAGCTTCTTTAGTGTAACTTGAGTTATGACTTATCAGCAATCGATTATTGTTTAAAGGGACTTTAAAGATGCAAAAGCGTGTGTACAGGTCCTGAGAGAGGCTTAAATACAAATTGTTTTAGCCAGATTTTTAGTCATTTCCACTATACAAAGTCATTTTCCCCACTTTCTACACATTTAGATCACTTAATGTGACTGCACTGTTAAATCTGCGCTCGATAGCTCAACCAACCCTTTCAGGCAGCTCTTATTAATGTGACAGCAGTTAACTGTGACAGTAGCCGATAAGACGCATTAGCTTAATTAACTGTTGTAGCTCAAATCCCTGATGTTTAGGCCCAGGAGGGGGCCAATTTAAGCCCAGCTGGGCTAGAAATACACTTGTAGAAACCGTAAAGATGTTGTTGATGAAGATGGAAAGTTTCAAGTTTACTGACAAATGGCTCAAGAACAGGGATTACTGCCATTTATTAACCCTCCTAAAACCTGACTACCCAGGGTTGAGACCAGGAAGCAGAGTTGCAGTCTTACACGCCTCTCTGCAGCTTCTCTCCTCCTGCCATCCCCCCAAAACCCCATCCCTACAGAGTCGGTGCCTGCTCCCAGACCACCAGAAAACAAAGCTAAAATCAGCAAAAAACTTTTTAAGCATAAAAATTCAAAAACAATAAATAATACAGCTTCATCAACTGCACCAAAGAATGAAACAATTAAATGTGGATTATTAAACATTAGGTCTCTCT
>JASGAU010364398.1:0-14369 GCA_030220045.1 Australoheros facetus
CACACACACACACACACACACACACACACACACACACACACACACACACACACACACACACACACAATTTTATTGTTCGCAGTAATGTGTGTGTATGCGCCTCTGTCATGCAATGTACTCAATAAAGAGGGCAAGAAACTGCAACCATGCCCCCCGTGATCCAGAGGCGAATAGGGAAGGGACCCAGGGGACCCAGGCCATCCACAGCCCAGGAGCTCAGAAGACCTGAGGCCACACATCCCGATGGCAACCGCGTGCACACCCCAGAGGAGGAAGGAGGGAGACCACAGACGGAGCCCCCACAGTCAAAGGCAGCCCACCCCCCGGCAGGCCGGCACCCCCAGCACGAGCCGAGCATGCGGCCCCTGAGGCCCCAAGCGCCCGAGAGCAGCCCCACACCCAACCAGGAGCCGTCTTGCTGTGACACATTACTTTATGTTTATAAAATACCTGCAGCAACACACAGCAGCAGGGTCCTTAACTGTATTTGGATAAGAGGGTGTGGCCGGTGCAGGGCACTTGAAATCTGATTGGAAAGTAGGTCCATCATTCAGTCCATATTAGTCCTCAGGTAGTGGTTGTTTCCCAAATACTCCAGCACACGGAAGGGGTGAATTTACCTAATGACTCACTAACCTTTGGAAAAACATAATATTTCATAGAAGAAGCTGCGCATGTTGAATGGAAGCATACTGACTCCAGAGAGTTTTTTTGGAGACAGCAGTTTGTACCTCGAGACACATTTGGCTTCACTTTTTCAGCCCACTGGCTCTGTCCATCATTTATGACCTCAGCCTGTAAGTACTGCTCTTGCTCTCAGTGGGTGGTAGTGGCAGTGTAAGAGAGGTCTGCACTTGTCAGATGCTCTAACACTGATACTGTATGCCAACACTGCAATGGCTGGTATGGAGATCACATACACATAAATAAAAACTGGAAGAAACTCTCCAAAAGTAATCTTTCTATCATGTCCAGACGTTCTGAGCTACTCTGCCTGCTGTCTGCCTTTACAGCAAAAGTTGCATCAGAACAAATGTGAGCATGTCTCCCACGTGAGAGACTGGAGAAAGCTTCTGCTTTCGGTGAGGCTCTCTGTGTCTCAGCACCATGCCAGAGGGCTTCCTGGTTACAAAGCAGCTCCATAAATCCAAACAGATGCTCAGTACTGCTGAACCTGTCAAAAGAGGCAACGCTTTCCCTCTCTTGACTTCCGACAAACTGAAGTGCACATACCGTTTCTCTTTTTTTCTTTGTGACAGCACCATGTGATTTTTACCTCAAGTGAAATGCGCTCCACTATCTGCAGCATTGTGCCAGGTGCTGTTCTGAAGATACACAGCTGAAGAAATTGAACTGCACAGAAAAAGAAGCCATAGATGGGAAAGCTGTATTATGTTACAGAGCAGCTAATCTGTGTCAGGATCTTTATCTGAAATGAAGCCTTTTGTCCCCACTGCGTGCCTCTGGATTCTTTAAGGGAGAGACGAGTGCAAAGCATCTTTACCACCAGATACCCAAGACAAACAGCAGTCACCTCTGTGCAGCTCAGTGACACAGACGCAACAAAGTTCAGAAGCATCAGCAGATACCTGGTGTTTATCACAGTGGGACTTCCTGTTCTGTGTTCTTCAGGTCAAACAGAAACCAGGGCTCCTTTTTATCAGCCACTGAAGATCTGTAACTGTATGTACACCCTTTGCTCGGTCTGGTCGATCAAAAAATAAAAGAACATATTTCTTTGAGTACGTTTGTCGTCCTCATTTTATATATAAATAAATCTATAATCCATGTACATTTTTTGACGATTATCTGAGTCTGTAATGGGTTCAGCAGTCTAACAGACCTCCTTTGTTCCTGCATCCACTTTTAGTACCTCTGGAGGGACACACAGGTATTCCAAGTCCACCTGAGAGAGATAACCTCTCCAGTGTGTCCTGGGTTTGATTTGGGTGTCTCCACTCAGTTGGACATGCCCCATACATCTCACCTAGGAGGTGTCTATGAGGCAGATGTTTGAACCACCTCTTTGGATCAATGCAGATTGATCTGGTTCTGGATCAATGTGGAGGAGCAGCAGCTCTACTCTGAGCCCCTCCTGGAGATCTCTAAGGCTAAGTCCAGACACCCTGCAGAGAACGTGGAGAAAGCTCACTTCTGCCGCCTGAAGCCTCCATCTCATTCTCTGTCATTACCCACAGCCCAAATAATCCAGTGGCTCATACTTTTCTGTGGTCAATCCACAATATAAATAAATAAATAAATAAAAATCCTACTGAGGAATCTCATATAGGGTGAACAGTTTAAGCGGTTTCAGCCTACAGACAATTGCTGCTGCTTCTGGAAGCCACTTTGCAGCCCATCTCCACCGCAGCTTCCCCACTTTATGCTATTTTGGACTTAATCAGCGCCATCTTCACTGTAACAGATGCCTGCTGCTTAGTGCAGATCCCCAAACGAGTGACACAGATTGAAAAGCAGCTCCATTATTCCGTCCACATTAGTCCTCAGGTGGTGATTGTTTTCCAAAGGGTCCAGCAGACTCACCAGAGGGAGTGAATTTAGCTAATGACATCATACTGGTAATATTTCATAAAATAAATGCTATGTTTCTCTTATGAAACATTAAGTCCTAGAATAGAGCCATAACACCAAATATGAATCACTGCATTACTGCACACAACCATTTCTTTTCTTTTTACTAAAGTGGTCCAGACAGAAATGTATTAAAGGTGCACCTCCTGAAAACACGCATGATCTTTCACTCATTAGTAATCTTAGATATTCGTGCTGCTGTGACAGCTTGCCAGTTTGAGAGGATTTCTAACTGCCATGTTTTATATCATGAGTAATGTGCAGGAAAAGGAGCAGATTTTTCAAAAGGCTTTTACACCATATCGAGAAAAGCAAGAGGAAGAATCTGCCGTGATCTGCAACTGAACAATGCTTTGCAAAATTACTTGACATGTAAAACCTCTATGAACTCATAATGTTCTGCATAACAAAGCATTCAGTGCTACAGGAGAGCGAAAGCTTCAAGTGACAGACTGGATCTCAGTTCAGGGCATAAGCCTCTGTGTAATTCCTGTGTTGTAAAAGTGATACTGTCCCATCTGTCGGTCTGTAATCAGTCTGAGGTTACCTGCTTCATTCACTCATTCATTCATTCATTTTCTGGGAAGACCAAATCCGAGTGTTGACCTCTCAGATGTTTTTCATTTTTATCCCATTGCTGAGGTTTTCCACCTGATACCGTTTGTTTTCCATGAACTCGGGGATGTTCTGGATATATTCAGACTCTGGAATACTGTAATAGAAAAAGAAAAAAAAAGAAAAGTAGAAAATTCTGATCATTCCCGAGCATCTTTTTTACTGTACTTTAAAGGCAGGTTTAAGCACGCCTCTTTCAAAGTCAGAGCTAATAATAGTGAAAGCAGTATTATGTGTATTTTATCTGAAGTATGACACTCAGTTATGACACTTTTCCCCCTAATTTGCCTACTTTCATATTCTCCAGTCACCACTTTGAGGTGTAAGCAGACAAAATATCAGAAGATTAGAGCTCATACAAACACCGCTTCAAGACTTTTAAGTGACAGCGCACCGATTTACTCATCTAAGTTTCCGATTTTGAGATCTGATTGCACCTCTTTAAGGCCATGCATGCTCAAATCTGCTGATTCCACATCAGCCTCATCACTGCCTGAGTTTCTCCAGCAGGATCTTTTTAGGTTCTAATAGAGCGCGCCTCGTCACCGTGGCCTTATGGAGGATTTTAAAAATACAAAAGCTCCAAAACTGAGCTTGCTAGGAAGTTTTGAAAAAGATAAAAAAGGTTTGATCTGTATGTGCATTTTAAGACATTTGGAGGGCAAAACCTGCCGCTGTGGTCTCTGAGTTTTTTCCCTTTGTGCTTCCTCTCTGTGCTTTGCCTTTCAGCCCCCTTCCCTGGGTCTCTTTGCTCCCCCTCTCTTATCTCAGTGTGGCCTTTGGTGGCCATGCCCCACAGCAATGCAGCTCCATTCGTTCCCGAATCCGCCATCTCCTGATGCAAAGACAGAAAATGTAATTTAGCTTTTGAAGCAAGAAAATAAAAGAGAAAAATAAAACCATATTGCAGCTGGAGTGAGGAATATAAACTGCAGAAGTGTCATACTGTGGGCACATGAGGTTGTTACTTTAAGAGCAAACAAGAATGAATTAAAGATGTCAAGTGTGTTATTGCAGTAACCTTTTGTCTTTGCTTTCCCCACTAGGTTGTAGAATTATCTCCATTTACAGCTCAGCTGAAGTGGTCCTACTGCAGTACTTTCAACCTTGCAGATATTAAACTTATTTAACCTGCCTGACTTTAACTGGCTCATCTGTTGACAATGACAAGCTAAAGAAATTGAGTGCACGCTGTGCCCCAATCCAATATTTTACTGAACCGTTTGGCAGACAGCAACAACATTTGCATGATGAATTGGCAGACAGAAATATTCTAATAAATATCCCAAAGGCTGAATTTGAGAGATAATATATCACCTAGCTTTGAGTGTGGAGCCGGGACCACTTGACATTTTTGTCATATAAAAGCAGGGAGGAATGCTGTGCTTCAGCGGTTATTCAGGACACTGAATATTAAGAGAAAGCAGGAGCAGGAGATGTCCTTTGGTTGCATAAAAAAGGCCTGCAAGGTTCATCTATGAACATTGTAATCTTTGGAAACAAACCTGGGGAGATAAAGGAGTCTGCTACAGATGGATTCATTACTCATCTTAGACAGACACAGGGTCATCTCGTGCATACAGGTGTAAGAATCAGGAGATCCTTGTTACATATTATAATGTCCTGAGGGGGAAGGAAAATAGCCTCCCGGCATGTAGCAGTGCAATGTGGTCACCCAACTCTTTTGTATTCCTGTTCGCGCCGTTGATTGTGCTATTGTGTTTCACATTATTCTGCAGTATTCTCTTCCCACTCTTCCATTGTTCAAATACAATCACTCATTATGAGCGGATGTGGTTAGACTGCAAGTGCTGTTATGATTACAGCGTTCAGAGATGTGTCATTTGCATGCAGTGAGTGTGTCTTGTTACCAGAAGAGCCACAGTTTAAAGGGAAATCTGCTTCCTGCTGAGTTCCTTCCTACCGGCAAACCCAGGCTGACACATTACTATCACAACTGACCAGATGAAAGAACGGCCTGGCGATTCAGAGGCCTTCACAGCGCTCAGCATTAAAGAAAGGTCCGTTTATTTGTACAGCTCAGTTTACAAACAACACAATAGTTTTTATCATTTTTTCTTTAAACAAGAAAAAGCTAGAAATAAAGTTTAAAGACAAATCTGAATGAAATACAAAGCTCAAGAATCATTATTGAATATTTGTTAAACTGAAGAATATTTATGAACTTCCAGTCACTCAAACTCACAGGTGCAAATATCTGATGATTTAAATCAGTGCTTCATCAGTATATCGTGTAGTAATATTGTGTAGTCATTGTTTTGAGGTGCATTTGAAGGACAGGAACACAAACCAGGCCCTGTCCTTCAAATCAGAATGAAACCAGCTTCACGCTGCGGCAGGAAATGAACCAGTTCTCATTCTGTTTAACAACATAACATCCGTCACGATAACATTTTCACAACAGAAATTTTGGCCTTTTTCCTGCTTGAGTGGATGGCATCATCATCACCCTCAAACAGCACTCTTGGTGCTCGGCGCTGTGATGTAGTAAAAATTAGGACTGAAAACATCAAAACCACCTTTAGGTGTTGTGATGTGAATAATTTTAATTTCAAAATTGACTTGTTGTCAAGACAGGCCTGAGGCAATTGTTCTTAAGAGTGGCTTAATAACTGTGGTTTCCAGGACCTGTGGGGGGAAGTGAAGGTACAAATGTTGAGTGTTCAGCTTTTAATGCTGGCGGCGCTTCTAGCATCACCTAAACAAATAAGCAAGTGAGGAAACCTGAATAAAACCTGCGGTGGTTTCAGTGACATGGCTTTTTGATTAAATCTTTATTTGATTAAACTTCAGTATCATCAGAGAGAAACATCTATCACCACAACTGTAGAGCTGTTAAAGCTCCTGGAGATGAAGTGTGTCCTGTATCAGCTGTGGGTTTTTGCCAAGTGCTGAGTCATTTATTCAAAGTGCAGCTCTTTAGCAGTGCTCCTCTCGAGCTGCCATCAATGTTAGAATGACCAACAAAACTATACAAAAGACAGAAAACTTGGCAAAGTCATCAAAAACATTTTCAGTGTTGAGATGGCCTGTCAGCATTTAAGGATACTGATCGTTTGCGCTTGTTACATCTCATAAAACTAGTTGTTGAAAAAGTGGTGCCAAAATATTAATTCAAATATAAAATAGCTTTTGAGAACCCTCAAGAAGTGACATTTGTCACATTAATGCCATAACCTACAAATAAAAGGTGGAGGCCGCTCACATTCATTTTTCCCCCTCCTCATCTTTTCTGACTGCTTTTTCACTAGTTCTGCATTTGGCTAGGGTCAGTGTCACTGCTGGTAGCATGAGGCCATACCTGGACCCTACAGAGGCTGCACAGGTAGTCCAACCACATCAATTTGTGCCATTGCCAGAAGGTTTGCTGTGTCTCCCAGCACAGTCTCAGAGCATGGAGGAGATTCAAGGAGACAGGCAGTTACTCTAGGAGAGCTGGACAGGAGAAGGTCCTTAACCCATCAGCGGGACCGGGATCTGCTCCTTTGTGCAGGAGGAACAGGATGAGCACTGCAGAGCTACAACATCACCTCCAGCAGCCACTGGTGTGACTGTCTCTGACCAAACAATCAGAAACAGGGTCCTGTTTCTGGCACCATGAAACTTGACTGGCATTTGCTATGGAATACCAGAACTGGCAGATCCACCACTGGCACCCTGAGCTTTTCACAGAGGAGAGCAGGTTCACCCTGAGCACATGTGACAGACCTGAAAGGGTCTGGAGAAGCCGTGGAGAACGTTACGCTGCCTGTAACATTGTTCAGCATGACTGGTTTGGTGGTGGGTCAGTGATGGTCTGGGAGGCATATCCATGGAGGGACACACAGACCCCTACAGGCAGCAACACCCTGACTGCCATCAGGTATCAGGTGAAATACTTGGACCCACAGTGAGACTCTCCACTGGTGCAGTGGGTCCTGGGTTCCTCCTGCTGCACAACAACACCCGACCTCATGTGGCGAGAGTATGCAGGCAGTTCCTGAAGGATGAAGGAATTGATACTATTGACCTAATATCCAATAGAACACCTCTGGGACACTACGTTTCAGTCCATCTGAAGCTGCCAGGTTGCACCTCAGTGATGCTCTGGTTCAGATCTGGGAGCACTATCTGTCATCTCATTGGAGCCCCAATGTTTTCAGGCATGCATACAAGCACGTGGGGGCCATAGAAACTACTGAGCACCATTCTGAGTTACTGCAATGAAATTTCAGCAAAATGACCAAGACTGCTGCATCATTTTTTCACTTTGATTTTCAGGGTCTTTTTTATATTCAGCCTCTGTAGGCTGATCATTTTCATTTCCATCAAACAATGTGGCATCCTTTCATTCCTGACTCATTACCCAGTCCCTATCAGTGTAGAAATCCACCATGACTTTAGAAATCTGATGTTTTCAAAGTGTTCCTTTAATTTTTTTGAGCAGTTACCCATAGCCAGCACATTAAATGGAGCTGATGGAGCAGTGACCTGGTGGTTCCCTTAATGAATATGTGTTGCGTGTATCGCAAGATTCGATGATTTTCTCATCTTTTAATTTTATACCAGCAACTGTGTATCCAATTTGTGATCGCAAATTGCATCACATAAGACACAGTGGTAAGAATAGAACAGTTAAAATCATATTGATACCATCTGATCTAAGTCTATGTCAAATATGTACACTACATCATTTATCTGAAATATCTGAATTAATTCAGCCCAGAGTGGAGTCCCAGAAGCAGGAGATACAGAGGCTGGAGGGCGTGTTACATTAGCACTAGAGGCTCTCAGTATGGTAGAAGTGCTGCTTGCTCTGCTTCTCTGAATATGTTATTGAGCAGGCACAGCTTGCACGGTTTGTGAAACAGTGGGTGGTTGGGGTGGAATGTATATACTTTGTGTGCTTGTGTGTGGAGTGCCATATGGAAAATAAGGCAAGGAGTTAAAGTGCCTCAGTAATGTAACAACATGGGAAAGTGTTCTTTCTCCCACTCTTCATTCTCACTGCCAGCTTCCTGTCCTGCTTTGGTGGGCGGTATTCAGGGTCTCCTTACTGTCAGTAAATATGAAGGCAAATAGGTGTACAGTTTAAATGGCCAAGTTTCATATTTGTGCTGCAGAGCTGTGAGTTGGACCATCCCAAAGCTTTTTCAGAACAAAATGAGTTTACTCAATTTTCTGACCACAGATATTTGATTCAAATGGAGAACTGGTTACATTATACAGTGTGGCATATTGTCACATCCAGTCATTAAAACATGTACAATAAACACTTATTGTGTAGCCCTTTGTGTCCGGTGCCGGCACTCCCAATTGCGTAACTGTTTTTAAATTCAACCACATACGATAGAGCAATAATTCTTTTTGCATATAAAACCAGAGGATTTACACTTACGTGTCCCAGAGCGCTGTCTCACAAACAACAACACATACTCCATCGTGTTCATTAGCATTTACAGTGATGGCATTTCTGTATCTAGTACAATATGTTCAATTTCTTTGTGGGTTCATGCACTTTTTAGCTACTTTCTTTAGTCACTATGGATTTCTTTCATACATATTATTATTATATTGGGTTATGAAGATTCTACTGATGTATAGTAAGTTGGAATATTCCAAAGAAAATGGTACTACAGCATGTAAAAATGTAAAGATATGGTCTGGCAGACTTGTTATATTATAGGTCATAAAGGGTTATGATTTCAACTGAAAACCTGTCAAGCAACAAGTTCAACAAGTTCTGAAATGGCTCAGTCACACTAAAGTAAAAACAGGATGCCAACCGATGTGCAACTAGAAAAAAAAAAGGCTGCCCAGGGATTTCACTGAATTTGGAGTGTGGAGGACGCCAAACCTCTAGCTGACCACTTCTGACTGTAAGGGAACCCGTCTCCAAACTGCTCAGGCCTCACTGACTGACTGCAATCACTCTCAGATAAAGGTTTGCAAATAACTGCCGTCTAAATGCAATTATAAATGCAGACTGGCCAACATGTTGCAGTCAGCCTGAGTCAGTCTGAGTAAGAGCTGCAACCCTTTGCAAAATGGGACTCGATTCATCTGGTTGACAGACAGACTATATGTAACTGCCAACTTGACTTCATTCAACTGCAAACTGATTCCATCTTGTTGCTGTTGCTCTTTTGATGCACCAAAGTTGCTTTAAATAAGGCAACGGACTGTGAAGCAACCATTTCAAAAGCAACAAGGTTGCGAGCTCATACTGCCATGACTGCAGCACAAAAATCATTAATGAATTATTGCTGAAAGCAAATTGTAATCCCTGTTTCAATACAAACATGTAGGGGGATGCTGGGCAGATGGGCGGTTAACCCATCGAAGCTTTTGTGCCTTAAGGGATGATCCTAACAGCTCTTGCCAGCAACTGTGAGATTAATTTAGTCATATATAACTTCCTGTATAGTAAATAAAACAGAAGAACACAAAATCAGCTTTTCCCCCCTCTTCCGTTTCAGAATCTTTACTCTAAATGAGACTTTGAGGGAAAGCAGAAACATTTTCTAAGTGTCGTCATTTCTCTGTAACATTTAAGACGGGCTTTCATTACTCGCCCCTCTGGCCAAAGCCCATGCCCATTAGTCAACACAACGGATTCCCGGCGCCACCGTGAACAATCGAGGACATTACGGAAAGAAAACTCTCGGCCAGGTTTAATGAATTACTCTGATGGGTTATAACAAAGTGAGTTTTCATGCGCAGGCAGGTTCTCCAGACTCATTTTCAGAGGTGAGCGAGCCAAATTGAGGTCAAGAAAAAGGTAGTGATGTTATCAACCAATCCATCTCTTTTCAATGAGCTTTTTAATTAAAAGAAAGAAAAGTCTGTTTAAAGGTATTCTGCTCATCGTGAAGGCTTGCCTAAACAGGGAAGGACGTCCATTTTCAGGAGAGGCAATCAATTGATGTATCTGCAGTATTATAAGTAGAACGATTTGCTTTATGAAAATTAAGTCAGCCAGGTATTTTATCGGTATTGGGGATTTTGACAGGCAGACGGATTAACACATTGCTACCTGATTCCTTTCTGGTGCTCCTGTATAAATGAGTGTGACAGATGAATGTGAATTATTCAGCTCCTATTATAAAGGCTTTCGCAAATACCGTCCTTTCAAAGTTTCAGGTTGTTATTATCATTATTATTTTTATTATTATATTTTTAGTAAAAGTGAGTTTGGACGAGGACTTGAGGAATCATAAGGATCTCAACTGCCTTTTTTCCATTCAAAAGTGTGAATTGTAATTGCTACATTGCTGACATTCACATTTGCCAGTTAGTCATTTTACCTTTGCTAAATTACAATGTTTCCAACACCTGATCAACATGAAGCTTGTAGTTAGAAAATCATGTGCGGCTAAAACAGCAAATGAAAATAGTCTTTTTAGAAAAACATGCTGGTTTGGATTAAGAATTATAGGTGTAGTTAATAGTCTTTTTTCATCTTTGGTAATCATTTTCTCCACCGAGGAGACCAGACTGCCCGTCCATCAAAAAGATGATTCAAACCCTACTACTGAAGTGGAGCATGGAGTGTCACAACTGAGGAAGAATTCATCACATTTCGGTGCTGATGACCTGATTGTTTTATTTATTTTTTTCCACTTTTGTGTCTCTTGATGGGGTTGCAACAACAGGTGTTTGTGCCTGCCACCACCAAAATAAAACTCATCCAACAACCAACCAACAGGATGAAATACTGGGAACGCTACACGATTTGGGGTTTGCTGTGGAGACCAGACCTTCAGTCCTCGGTATGTCCAAGGAAGTGCAGAAGGAGGAGCTGGACTAAAAACGCTAGCCCATTTGTAGCCCGTCTTCTTTCTCCAGCTCTTGAATAGTCATTACTATTTCACTCACCGACCGCCTGCCCATCAACATGTGACATCTGTGACATCAGAATCACAGACTGTCAGAAAGAAAAGCATGATTACTGTGCACTTCATCAGCCTCATATTGAACTGCCCCATTGAAAGTGTAAAGGGTTCTGGCTAGCTGTAGCTGGTTGGTATGCTAATCTCAGTGAATATTTCTACTACATTTCAATTATAATTTCTCAGTAATCAAAACCAAAGCAAAAGGCTCTGGTTTTTTAAAAAGAAGGAAATTACCTGCATTTTAAAAAGCATCCTTCAGTTGAATTTGTAATACTGATGTGTGTGTCTGATGACAACTTCTGCCTCGTCGTCTTACCCTGCAGTTTAATTGCGGTATAACATGTTGATGTGTGGCACTTCTCCGAGGCAGCCAAAGATGTTCAACAAATGCAAGTGCCAGGAAGCAGTTAATTAAATGTAAACAAAGCTGAATAATATCATGGAACAAGCTTTCTGTGTGTAATTGTCCTCCCATGGAGCTCAAATCTCTGCAGTGTGTGTGTGTGGTCTAAACTAACTGTCATATAATACATTTTATGAGCACTTAAGATAAATGCATGTCACATTCTGCACACATGAATAATAATAATTTAGACTCATGTCCCACGACTCCAACAACAATCTCTGTGTTTTTGGTTCAATAAGCGAGTACGCACAAGGTGTGCAATACGGTGTCAATTTAAGGTTGTCGCTGCTGCTGTTGTCAGGAATCACTAATACCACAGAGACATTCAGCTCTTTGACTTTGAAAATGTGACCAAGGGCAGACACACAATTTAGAAGGCTTGTCAGCAACTAAAGAGTAATTTTAACCTTGAGCAGTGAGCAGATCAACCAGCATACAAAACCAAGTTCTAGTTTTTCAGGCATGTTGGAGGAAAAGCCCCAAACTGTGTTGATTTTTCTCTGACATATTATTATAGAAAAGAAGTGCCACTCATATCACACAAGGCATTGGAGATTTTTTTAAAAGCATGGAGTCTTTATAGGTAATGTTGCGAGACAATAAGACACCAAGAGGATGTATATTTCCTGTACATATTCAACACAGTTAAAATGCAGATTTTACAAACAAACGCGTTTGTACAGCTGCTGTTTCCAGTGTGCAGATGAATAAACCAGAGCACCAATTATAATACAAACAAAACCTTTGTTTTGTAATATGTTCTTCGAATAAACAATACTGCAACAAGAATACCTCAAAAGTCAATCCTCTGTGGATTACAAAGAGAGCGATGGAGGCTGTGTCTAAAAGATGTGGGAAGCATGAAGGAAATGAACTGTGTTCCTAACCTGTCGGAGGCTTTGTTCCACACCTGCAAACTATTTCTCAGAAACAGTTTGAAAAAAGGGCAGGTGCTTTCAAAAACTGCTTTTGTGATGATTAGTAGAAGCTCTAAAGTAATTTTTGGATCATCCAGTTGTTGTCTTCAGTGTGTCTGCTGATCAATTTGTCCCTGGGGGCTGTCATGGTTCCAGTTCTGAGGCTTGAATTTGGAATTAATACATTCAAGTTTGAGTTTCTGTTTTGGTTCCCTCTCGTTGGTTATCCCTGTGCACAAAGTTTAATTTGGTCTTTACTGTATTTTCAGATTCTTGTTTGATCCCTTATTATTCTAGCATTGTGAATCTCAGTTCTGAGCTTTAAGGTATTTTTAGTCTGAGTTTTCACTGTTGCAGTATGATTCCTCTTGGGTTTCTGCCTTGACCTTGTTTCTAGCCTCCCCTGTGTTCCCTCTGTATCATGTTTCAGTGAGAGTTCATGTCTCTGTGTTAATAACTGTTCTATACAGTAGTGGTTGTATTCTCCTGTTCTGCTGTTTGATATTTGTTTCTTGTTCTGTGCTTTGAGTCGTACCTCCACCCGTCACTGTCTTAATTGTCTACACCTGCGTTTCAATGCAGATGCATTATCACAGCTGCAACAAGAAAAAAAGCCCACATAGGGAAAAAAAAGATGAAATAGTAGGTGGGAAATGACTTGGTCAATACAGAAAAAGATAGCCGCATCATCAGGTTTCAAGCTTCTGAAAGTAATCGCTGTTCTCTTTTGTCTTCATACCAAATAAAATGTAACTGCTTCTGTTTCCAGCTTTATTTGTACCTCTCAGCACAGTGACAGCACTCAGAACCAGAAGGCACAGGCCTTCCACAACATAGTAATGAGGTGGCCACTTTTTTGTCCTGGCAGGCACATATCCTGTCTCTCCTCACCATCTGCTGTCATGAGAGGCATTATGCGAGGGTGGACCTTTCACGGTGTTGCACGGAGATGAGAAAGGATACTGTATCTGACAGGGAGGGGAAACGATGCACCGCCACCTCTTCATGCAGCACATCTTATTAACCTAGCAACCCCGTTGACAACGGGATCATAATTAATCTTCATTGAGCCACTGGGCTGTCTGGCTGACAGGCTAAATGATTGGGGTGGAAGAGGGAGGAGGATAACAGTGTCCTCCAAGGTGGCGTCAAAGTGGGATTCAATGGCATTTAATGGCAGGTTGAGGAAACACAGCAAGTGCTGATTTGTAGCAACTGTTGACTCTCAAAGGAAGTGCAGAGCAAAGGAACAAAAGTGCTTTGAGTCCCATGGCTATTACATAAGTATGAAAGTATTAACCAAGCTGAAAGGGCAGTCAGTAGATCAACCGCATGGTGCTGCAATTCAATTTAATTTAATGCAAGTTTAATTTGCCTCCAGTGACTTACCATTGCTTCAGTTTGGCAACCCACTCATTTAATATAATTTATACCAGCCCCAGACTCCTCAGACAAAAAGATACAGGGATTTGTTTACATCCTGGCAGTAGCTGGAGGGTGATCAATTCACCAAATCGATTGTAACTCCTTTTGAGCTCATCAGTTTATTGCATTGCAAAACAGCCTGGAGGAAAAACAATTTATTCCAGCAGTAATAGCAGGCATGCATGCGTATAATGTGATTTCTGCTCAACTCATATCCACTGATGCTTTCAGACTGGTTTGAAGGTTCGACAGAACTTCAAAAAGAGCTGCTGAATGAAAGATGCAAAAATTTAACCGGTTTAGAAAGTTAGCTGCTGGAGTTTATCAAGAGTAAGAATCCAGACAATCAGGAACACGTGGGCTGCTCTCACGTGTCATTCTGTTTCATTCATTCAAGTGAATGTGCACACATACAGTATATACAGTGGTGTGAAAAAGTGTTTGCCCCCTTCCTCATTTCCTGTTTTTTTGCATGTTTGTCACACTTACGTGTTTCGGAACATTAAACCAATTTAAACA
>JASGAU010364400.1:0-27735 GCA_030220045.1 Australoheros facetus
TATATATATATATATATATGCATGGCAGCAGGTGGTAAAGATAAAATGAGCTCTTTATTATAGGCTGTATGTGGGAGGAGCAGCCTCCGGTCAGAGGTCTGTGCTGAGTTTCTTGTAGCTGCTGTCTAATCTACCATCACCTCCCTTAAACAGCATGTGCACAGCTTCATTCCAACGCTGTGTCCTTGAAAGTACGACTCTTGTAGAATGGAAAGAAGATGGAAAAGAGGCAGAATGTAGCAGAAGAGGGAGCAGAGGAGGGACGGGCAGAGGAATTATTCAAACAACGGTTAGATTTGTAGCACCAAAAAGCTCTTCATTAGCATAACTTCAAAACCTCGCTGCTCCTATCTTAATAATACATGCGTTTTGAGTCTCTTCGTGAATCACCTCACACTCTGTAATATTTCTGTTTTTCTATTTGTTATGAGGCAATGGGATGTGGAGTTGTGCGTGGGAGAAAGGCAGGAAAAAACACACACACACCCACTTCCTCTGCTCTCGTCTCACGCGTTGAGACAGTGGGACATCCTAATCTTTGGTTTATTAAACATGGCTTTGCATCTTATCAGAGAGGCAAACCAGTGATACCAATTAACATTCCAGTGCAGGGTTTCTGCAGCCTTAGAACAAGAGGTCAAACTCCCTTCCTTCCTCTCGCACACAAATACAAACACACACTTACATTTAAAAAATAATGCAACTACTAATTCACATAGATACAGTACAAAAAGTATAGAATGTTTGCTTGAACACATACAAATACCATGAAAAAAGCACACATACATGGAAAACACAGAACTGTTGCAGCATAATGTGATACTTGGGTATCAAGGATACAATAAAAAAAACAATATAGTAGCAGGTTGTATCTGGAGATGGCATGGGCAGAGTCCCAAAGCACAAAGACGTTTATTCTGGCCTGGACTCACTAGGTCACTCTGTTCACAGTGTAGCAGTAGAAAAGGGAAACGAGTGGTTCTTTGGATTGCTAGTGTTATGTTTGATAGAAGGCTTGCAGCCCAAAAGAGAAAACATTCCTTTCTGAGTCTGAGACAAACTCTTTGAGACTTTGAAGCAAGGATATTAAATCTTAGTGCACCACAATTCATATCTAACACTACCAACGGGCACTTGGACCCCAAACATAAGAGTAACAAGTGTCGACTATGCTAGCATAGTGTCAAAAAAGTCAAATATCTGCATATACAGTAATATGAAAAAAGGTTTTCACAGGACTGTGAAAAGCTAAGTCCACCATATAATTCAGTAGCTTGTAGAACCACTTTTATAACTAATAACTTGAAGTAATCATTTTCTGTATGGGTTTATCGGTCTCACGTCATGATGGAGGAATTTTGGCCCGCTTTTCTTTACAGCATTAATTCAGTTCATTGAGGTTTGTGGGTATTCATTTATGCACAGCTCTCTTAAGGTCTTGCCACAGCATTTCAGTCAGGTTGAGATCTGGAATTTGACTGTAGCACCTTGATTTGTTTCTTTTTCAGCCATTCTCTTGTAGATTTACTGGTTTGCTTGGGATCATGGTCCTGTTGGAAGACCCAGTGTGAGCCAAGCTTAAGCTGTCAGACAGATGGCCTCACATTTAACTCTAGAATACTTTGATACACACGGGCGTTCGTGTTGACTCAATGTCTGCAAGGTGTCCAGGTGCTGTGGCTGCAAAACAAGCCTAAATCATCACCCCTCCACCACTGCGCTTGACAGTTGGTATGAAGTGTCTGCTGTGTTTGGATTTCTCCAAACGTGGTGCTTAACATCTGCACAGTAGTCTCATCTGTCCAAAGGACATTGTTCGACAAGTCTTGCAGTTTGTTCAGCTTTGCAAACCAAGAGACGAGGCTCTCTCCTGGCATTCCTTTAAAAAAAAAACCATACTGGTTCAGTCTTTTTCTAATTTCTAATCAACTAGTTAACATTTAAAATCATAACTGAGGCCTGTAGCATCTGACATGCAGTTCTTGGGGGTTTTTATGCAGTTTATTTGAGCATTGCATGGTCTGATCTTAAGATGAATTTGGTGCGGTGTGGAGCCAAATGCAGGACTCACATGAGGTAATTCAGGAGAAAGGACACAGGTGAACAGAATCAAACTAACGAGACAAGGAGACGTAAAATTAAACCCAATGCACAGGAGACAAGAGACTAGCAAAATAAAACAGGTAATGACTAAACACGACAGAAACGCAGAGTTGACATGAAGAACACAGGGGTACAAGGAATTAAATGTAAATAAACTGTAACCCAGAACAAAACTCAGATAACTAAACTAAGAAGGCCTGAAGATACACATAAACCATAACTAAACATGACCCAGAAAACTATGACAAAACCTGAGAATGTAACTATAAAGAAACCATCCTGAAATCTTTGAAAGTATACAAAAATCGGAATAGCCAGAACTAAAAACCAACTAAACAGAGAAATGCAAAGATGAAGAATTATAACATAAGCAAATTATGAGACCCACCTGGATTAATTTAACAATTACAGAACTTCAAAAACCAAAGAAACCAAAATTCCTTTACTTAAGTAAAAGTAAAAAAGTACAGGCTCGGAAATGTACTCAGCGTAAGACAGTAAGAGTAGCTCTTTGGAGGACGTTTCTACCAACTGTTTTTGTGTAAAGCTGACCGAATCTCATTATATATTATTGTAACAATATAAATTAATACATGAGAATACAAACATTATTTCAATCTAAATTTTAATTCTAATGAATGCACTCAGCTTGAATCTGTTATGTAGGACAAAAACTGTGAAAGGGAATTTAAACACAGCTCTATTCTCTGTGTTCTCCATTGTAGAGGGTGACTGTGCCTCCACACCTAAACACAAAAATGAGTATACTCAGGGGTTACAGTGGGATTCTGCACGTGGAGGAACCCTAAGATCAGCTGTAGTGGCTCCACGTGGGGAGAAGAATCACAACTTTCTATTGTGAGCTGCAGTAAATGATGTTGGTGTGCAGGCTGTGATCAGCTGACCTGCTGCTGCTGCTCTGAGGTTTACTGCTCTGTGTGGATGAACTGAATTCACAAAGATGTAACCCAGTATTTCATGAGCTATCTTGGCTGATTTCCATCTCCTACACTGACAGCATACAGGCTGTATAAATGTTGAATTCAGTGAATGAATCTATGCATTAACAGCTCTGATTCAAACTCATCTCTGCTACACTTCATGTAAACTGCAACTCTAACCATGAACACAGGCTCTGTGCACCAACACAGAGCTTTACTGTAAATACAGTACAACAAGCTGACCTGTTTATCACACACTAAACTGCAGTATTTTCATAAAATATTTTAATTACACAAAGTCAGCATAACTCAGTTTGTTTTGCAGTCCTTACCTTTAAATCTAACCTCTCTTCTTCCTCTCCTGTCCTCTTTCTTGCATTATTCTGCATCTCTGAATGAACTTCTCGCTCTTTCTTTTCTCTCCCTGGACATGTCATCAGTCATTTTGACTCCTCAAAAAAGCGACTCTCTGAAGTTTTATTCTTCAGCTTCACACAAGATGATGTGAAGGGGCACAGTGCATGTATCCCATATGAAACACATGGCTAAAAAAAGAGATGTGATGATCTCTGGATGCATCTCTTCTCATACCTAAAGATTTTCCTAGACACAACAACGGGTGCAATACCTGAAAACTTGTAACTTCTGCTGTTTGTCTTTTGTTTTATTTTGGTTTTTTTAAGTTAGATACATCCATATTCCACACCATCTCTAAGTACTACCAGCATGGGTCTCACAAATGTAGTCTTTGCCCTACATTTAGTCACACAGGATTTGTGAGGAAGACTCCCAAGAAGTGTCAAATATCAGAAAAACATGACGGGTTTGACAAATTACCTGAAACTTTCAGTAACATCTCAGCTATCTTGCAACTGCAAACCGAATGCTAAAAAGGATCATATGAAGGATATGGATTATTGTCCCTCTCGGGTGTGACCCACTCTTTCCAGCAAAACTTTTTTCACTTAGCACCAGAGCAGTGAATCATGAAATGACCCATTATTGTCCTTGTAATGATCCATGATCTCATGGGGCATTTAGCTGCTAAATTTCCTCAAAAGAGAATCAGAATGACTGACAGTACGTCCACAGTCAAATGAAGCCTCGCACAGAAAAACAAGGGGGCAAATGGATATCATGTAAATGACTGTATGACATGTAACTGTAACCTGAATTGACAAGATGGTAACCTGACTTTTCCTCACTGCAGGTGAATAACAACAAAGCAAGCCTATTAATAGAGTCCCTGCTTTGGCACTTAAGAAGGAAAGGCTTTGGCAAATGTCCTCATATATCATCTTTGTCATTTTTGTTGTAACAGGCAAAATGAAATTGCAGCATTAAAACAGAATTAAGGTCTGTGAAGGGCTGAGAATTCATATAAAGGAGAAGGCTGTGCAGGCAGAAGAGGTCAAAGACTGAATAATGAATCTAATGAATGGCAAATTAAAATGTCAGTTTTAAAACACAATCCTTTGGAATTTAAGACGCTATTTGTGTTGATAATGGACTCATAAGCTGCTTTTTCTCTGCTTTAAAGAAGGAAAATTATATGCAAAGCATAACAATGGACACTGTGTGGATTCTTACCAAACACTGCAATATGTATTTAGTAGAGTGACTAGTAACAAAAAAGGACCTGAAAGCTTTCTCTGCTGCCTGTTGAACCCATTACTGAAACTCTAATCTACACTACATGTGATAATAAAGCACTAAGCTTCACACAAGGCTACTACCAAACCTTCCCCTGACTCCATCAGCGTGTGAGGCCACAGCGCAATGCCCATCAGCGAGGCATGAAGGACAACCAGCCGTACACACCACACAGGAGATCCCTGGATTAGTCATGCTTGCCGGCTCTCTGCTGCTACTACCCTCTAATGCATCAACGCCCCGCATCCAAATACACTCTCAAAACATCACAGCAAGGGCAGCATCACGGTGCTTCTATAACAGCAAGCTCTGTCACAGCTTGTGCTCATAGCTAATTATTGTTGCAATAACAGCTATCAACATGTATAAAGCATGTAAGAAGTGCCTGACAGTGTGTGGAAAAATGCTCTATGGGGACATGAACATATATTTTCTTACTAATAGGCATTGCAGTTCAGTTGAGCATTGCAGCGTCACAATAATGAAGGATGTTTATTGTTCACTGAACCATTCTAAAGGCTGAGCTACAGCTCTGTGACTGTCAATAACTGCTCTGTCTATAGATTGAGTTTGGCTGAAGTATTTTCTGGGTATTATTGTTTCTATGGAGCTGTGAATATGGGTGGTAGCTGTACTCCTGTTCTATACTGCTACTAAGCTGAGAAAGCTCGGTGAAGCCTTACATTCTTTACAGTGCCAACTACTGCAAAGTTGTTAGGATCACTGCCTCACAGAAAGAAGATTCTGGGTTCGAACCTCCTGGTCAGCTGGGGCCTTTCTGGGTGGAATCTGCATGTTCTACCTGTGCCTTGGGTTTTCTCCAGTCCAAAGACTTACATGTTAGGTTAACTGGTGATTCTAAATTGGCTTTGGATGTGAGGAGACTAAGTGTTAAAAAATATATAAAACAAAGCACTGTATGAATGCACAAATATAACTTGGAATCTAGTGACTTATTTGTGCTCCACTACTGCGCAGCTCTGTGATTAATGCAGTGGCAAGTCAAGGTGACACTGTCTACTGTTGCCTGCTCACACTGACAGAAGCATAGTTAGTTAGATGAAGAATTCAGTTTTAACTAACTGCAGTCACACTAGGGAAAAACAGTAGATGGAAACGTGAAACAACCAAAATGATTCCAACCATGTACAATGAACTCGTGATCTTGTTGCCTTTGCAGTCGTTGCTTCAAAGACGGGAACCAGATCGGCCACAACTTTGGTGCATCAGCACAGTGATGAAATGGCAGTAAGATAGAGTCAGTCTGCAATCAGTCTATGACACAGCACTAATAAGAGATATAACCTGAATATGACAAGTTGGCAACCACTTGAGTCCAGTCCCCTATTGCAAAGAGGTGGAAATCTGCCTGCATTTAATAAATTATACGGCAATTATTTGCAAGCCTTCACCAATCTGAGAGTAACTGCAGTCAGTCCAGTCTCCAGACAATCCCTGTCTGGAGACTGGTTTCCTCCCACCAGATGGCCTGCGCTCAAAAGTGGTTGTCTCAACTACTTGCAAATGGTCAGGAGACATTACTGTTACAGTTCTTTGAAGTGTGCTTGAAGGGCACACGGGTAGTTTACGTATTGAAATATAAAGTTTCCAAGAAAGAGTCTGCACAGTCGCAATCCTAATATTGATGTGCATCTTATGTTTGTGATGCTTACTTTATAGCAGTTTTGTTAGCTAACAGCTGAGGCTATCAATCCTTTGAGATATGCTGTTCTTGTCAAAGGTCTTTTCTGTTAATATTTTTCTCGCAACAATCTTGGGTTTTCTGCAGATCTAAAGATGCTAAGCAAAGTGTGTAGTCATCATGAAATAAAAGCTTGTGTATTTTGTGTTCTGTTTCTTTTCTTTTCTTCTTTTTTATACCAGAGTTCAAGAATGCAACTAGTGCCGGAGAGGCTGAGAACTTAGTCCTCAGTGTCATACAGTGTTATCAAAAGTAGTATAACACTAAAAGTAAAAGGTACAAAATTGTACATTCACATCCAAACAAGCTCATATTGTAAATGCACTGCCATACCGGAGACTTGTTTACTTCATGTACTTCTCCCAGATACATTATAAGGTGCAAAGCATCTCGGTACTGTCATATGCATGTTAGCATGCAGACATTACATTGCATTTAAATCAAATAAGTAAAACCATGAATTGAGAAGAAACTGGAAACACAGTCAGAGTGTATGGTAACCTCTTTAGCCACCAGACTAAAGATCAAAACTTTCCACACCAGTATCACAGAGGAAAAGCTCTGGGGGAACCCTGTCACTTTTCACTACAACACCATACAAAAAATATGAAGCAAAGTCACAAACTGAAGACAGCAGACCTCCTGGGGTGGCACTGTAATTTGTGACCATTTAATAAAACACCCACAATTGTCACCCAAGAATCAGCCCACTGGAGATAAGTGCATGTTCTCTCAGGACTGCTCTGGAGGATGTAATTATTAGTGAAAGAAGCAGTAAACATATGTTTCACTGCTATACAAACCCTTCCAGTAAAATGGAGCAGTCGGTCCACAGGCATTGCTACAGTGTTATTAATGTGCTGCAGTGACAGAATGGGAATATAATAAATAGCATCAGGTTGACTATGCAGTAGATATACAAAAGTTTTGGTTCAGAGTTCCAACTAAACCCCAATACATTCATATCTGGAGATTCTGCAAATATGAGCTTTACACTATCCATATCTTCAGCACCATACTAATTTTGTTCTAAAGTCAAACATGCAATCATCTAAGAAGCCTTAAAGCTTCACTGTCAAGTGCTCTGCCTCAGCTGAAATGCTGGAAATGGCATGTTATGAGTATGGTCAGACTCATTACTGCGGTAAATGCAGATGCGAAGGCTTTATCATTACAACCTGTAATTTCCTAAAAAGATTGCACATTCAGCTGTGGACTGGAGTTGACTGCATGGCTGAAATCCCATTTCGCGCTCTGTCTCAACCAATTCATGGTGCCAGATCCAGTCATAAAAAGCTCCTCTCGCTTGCTGTACATTAACTTATTAAAGTCATCTTTCGTCAGACCATTAATATGGCTCCAGTGCATAAAATGATTAACAGTGGCTTCAGTCTCATTATGGCATTGAATGAATCAAAGTGTGCAATAAACATTATTTGAACACTTCCTGAAGCTGAGGGAGTGGATGCCAAGAAATCATTTCAGTAACAACATGGCCTAAGTGTCACTTGCGCCAGCACACAGGTGACCAAAATAGAAGCATGAGTACCATAAAAAGCAATGATTAAATCTAATAAATATTCTTCTTTCTTAATTCTCTGGAAAACTGGACATTGCAGTATACTGGACTATGGGCCAGAAGTTGCTCTTCCTTCAGATGAAAACAAAACACCAGCTTCTCAAAGGTGTCAGCGTGAAAGAGACAAAGAGAGAGAGAGAGAGAGAGAGAGAGAGAGAGAGAGAGAGAGAGAACATAGGTGAGAAAGCTTTTGAGTTCATGCCTGTGGGCCTGTTGGTCCTTAGAGACAGTCTGTGTGACTCCAGGCTGAAGCTGTCTTATTAAAAGTCCTCCTCTGCACATTCAACAGCACTGTCAGAAAAAGAAACTTCAGAACTTTTTGAAACAGTTTGCTGAATTGCAGGACAGAGCTGAGCTAACTTATAATGTCTGCCATAAGCATGGGTTTTAAGCTCAACACATAGCTCAGCCAGACACTACTAAAAGCTAAGAAACCCTTTGACTCTGTGCTGAGTTGACAGGCATTTGTGGAGGACCATCCTCCATCTCCACCCCCCGTTATTAGTTATTATGCTGTACTAGTATAGATAAAGCTAACCCAGCAGCATGTAAGTAATTTAAATCATCTCCAGGGGCAAAATTAAATAATATTCACATTTGGCCTCAGTCACACAGGTCTAAAGATGGCTCGGCGGCCATCTGGTAACCACTGGTTGAAAGGAAAAGACATGGATTCCCCGACCCATTGGCGAGCGGATGCTGGCAGTCACTGACTGAAATTCGTCTCAAAGAGGAATGTGGTGCTAAGCCAAAAACGTTCTTGCGATTGTTGGGTCTCTAGCAGATTGCTTTGGTTGCCCATAGTTTGCATAGAAGACACAGATTTGTCTGCAAACCCTCCTCATTCATCTAAATGCAGTGCACCTGTTGTAGTAACAATTTAAAAGAAAGCCCCAAGACTTAACATAAAATCAGTTCAACAGGCTGCTTTCACCTTTACACTGAGCAACATTCCTGTTCATTGAAACATCTTTGCAGATAAATAAGATGTTTAGTCAGCTGATCTAAGTGCATGTCTTAGAAGCAAAATATATAGTCTTTCACTGCATTCATTGTAGCTGCATGATGGATGTGAGTAAAACAGCTGTGAGATCCCTCCCTATTTCCCCTGCAACGTTCTGCATCCAGTGCAGGTTTTACCACTATAGAAAAATAATTGCACCAGAGAACAACATATCTTTTGATCAAGTATGCTGACTATTTTCCTAAAGCTTTCGTTACTCACTGAGTTTACTGGATACTTATCTTTGGCTAAATTGAATACAATTGAGTTGGTGATTTCAGTGCGTCTTTGTCAGCTGGATGGATATGCTGATGGGCTATACAGGCTGGCTTTTATGGATGTCTGAGTTGATGCTGGGCGATTCACATTAGCAATCATTGCAGAGTTTTTTCCTTGGCCTTCATGCATCCAGTATGCATGCACTTTATTTAACTAGAACATCTGCAGCGCAGGCAAAACTCTGCAGCACTCTTAACATATGATTTGTTCTTGGTTGACATCACTAGTAAATCCAAAGTATTTCGAAACAACAGATGATCTTGTTAGTTTCAGTCTGTGTGTCTGGTGTTTGTCATCTCTTCCTGTTTTATTTTGACAGTTATTTGTCCCATGTGTCTTGCTTTTAGTTTTACCTCCCCTTGTCTCTTCATCTATTTAAATTCAACAGTGTCTTGTTTTCCCAGCTTGCTCCTGATTGCCCTTCTGTGTGTATATATAGTGCTGTCGCCGCCTAAGTCTTTGTCAGAGTGTCTGTTTATATGCCCCTAATGTTTTCTAGTTCCCTGTGCCTCTAGTAAATTTTATTATTTTTAACCTGTTCATACATATTTAGGGATTCAATGATTTTTTTTCTTCAAAATTTTGAATTAATCATGTTGTCCTACATGTAGAAAGAACTAAATCTCCCAAAGCCCAAAATGCATTGAAGTTGCTTGTTTATTTAGTCCACAGTCCTCTTGAAATATTTAGTTTCCAAGTAGATGCTTCAACCAAAAGTAGCAGCATTTGAAATGATGGTAAATGACTAAAAAAAATCTAATCTTAGTTTTCTGTCATGAAGTCACATTGTTACATAAAACAGCAGCATCTACCTACCTTGTGATGACACAAAATTAGTAGATTTTGCAGAGACTCTACAGACTGCAAGTGAAAATGCTGTTCAGCCTTTTCCAAGCCACAAATTCAAGTAAATTCCACATTATCAGGTTATCCTTGCCACTTTTCCTCCAAACACCCCAGTTTAAATCCCTGAACTCAAGTCTGGACAGGTCAAATTAGTCCACACATCCCATGCATGAATAGTGACAGGGTACCGTAATTGGCCCCATGCCAGTAGATTAATATGTGGTCCTTTACTACTAAAATGGCTTTTCTTAATGAAGCTCCAGAGAATTAATTAAACTGATGCCATTTGGGGGAAGCAAGGACTTAAGGATAAAATGACCTTGATATGAAAGTGGGTCTTATGGACAGATAACTACACTATCCCTATGTCAGTGCACTTAACCTTATCTGCCCAGCATTTATTCTGCAAGTGTTACATGCTGAACCTGTTGTACGCTGACATCCTCTGCAGGTATAGCAAAGGCTGAGGTGAACATTATTTATAACTATGCTTTAGTTTTACTGAGAAAGGTCACACTGAACACGATATTTACAAAGAAAAATCTCACTGGATAGGTTTTCACTCAGCTGTCATCCCACATGCTTCGCTCAAACGCAAATGAGAAGTTTTGTGTTGGCTGCTTTAACAAAACAGATTAAACATCACAAGGTGCACTAGATTATTTTAGTTGCTATGCAACTATAAAATGAAGTGGATCCTAGGTAAGGAAAAACAAAGAAAAACAAAAATGTTGCTAAAATGACAAAAAAACCCAAAAAGGATACGAAAACTCATTTTCATGCTCTGCAATCTCAGCCTTAGTTTATATGTATAAATTCTCTGTGATATTATAAAAGGAAAACTCAGAGGTCCCCAGAAAGAAATACAGGTTTGTCTGATAAATACAGAGCACAGGCTCAAATTTAAGAAGCACACAAACATCATTAATGAAATCATTCCTGGTTGAACTGCGGGGTGTTTAAGGAGCAACTGACTGTGTCCCTGATTTGACCTCTTTTAAAGCCAATCTGCCAGTCCACAGATGGCCACTTATTACCACCTGCATGAATAATAAAGGAAAGATTTTTGGCACTTAAGAAGGGTACAAAATGAAACATTAAATCAGAAAAATAAACACTAGTGCTCTGTAAGAATACTAAAAAGAGATGACACTGAGGAATCACTCTGTGGTTCTTTCCCAGCAGCCTGTTCCTGCCTCTCGTGGGAATAGCAGAAAAGGTAACAATTGGGGCAGAACCGCAGCCCCAGGGGGTGGTGGTAGTGGCTTGATATTCCCAGCCAGTGCTTTCAATACCACATGTCAGAGCCTGGTTGTCGTCACCATTCTGTGTAATTTTTTTTTGGTAGTCCTTAAATCTTCCCCTCATGTCGGGTCTTAAAGCTGATCTCTCATCTGAAGCCAGAATGTAACTCCTGATTAGGGTGGTGATGTACTGCTCCCCCAAGAACAGCCAGCGAAGTACCTCAATCCCATTAAACAAAAAGTACAAGACCAAGACAGAAACAAAACATGACCTGGACTTAGGATATACTTTGTATTCATCCACGCTGCACAAATGACCAGTTTAGCTGCCAGAAACAAGATTAACCACAGCGGCAAAACGGAACAACAGACTGTTGCTACTCAGTGTTCAAGTAAATCAGCGACTAAACAGTCGCCTTGTCAGAGTTTGCAAAGAAAAGGCTGGAAAAGGTTGACCATTTTTTTCTCTTCACTTTTTTTTTTTTTTATCTCAATTTGCACAAATAGGTTCAACTTCAGTTTACGGCTCCCAGGAAACCAACATCAAGGCCTTAATTGTTCGTCAGGTGCCAACAAGGCATTATTTATTTAAAAGAAGAACATTAGTACTTCGCGAGACTCGGAAAAGCCTGTTGAAGCAATGGCAGGAAACTTAAAGCGATTTCCTAGAATCTATTCAAGAAATCTAACCAAGATATATGTAAGAGTGGAAATTTTGTCTGCTCCTGTTTTGTCTGCTCCTGCACTTAGCACACAATTTTGTGTGCTAAGTGCAGCACGAAAGACCTACTTATTCATTTTGGTCTGACTGGCAGACAAAAGAGGTGTCAGCTACCTGAATAATCCAAACTACAAATTAACTGCATCATGTTTTGACACTCACCTTCACCACACTGTTGGACACACATGGCACCAAAGTCATTTAACCCTCAGCCTCAGAGTTTATGAGCTTGCCATTAAAGCACATCAGGACTGTAATCCATCATTCATCCATTCATTACTTGATGAGCTGCCTTTTACTGCTCCTTGGATGCTTTCAGCACATCTGCAGATACGCTTTAACATTTGCTCATAAAGTTTGCCGCCCCTGTTGAATCCACTGCCAACAATATATGTTACACCTGGTTTGTAAAGAGCATGAACTCACCTTCGGATGAGGAGACAGACCCATTCAAATGTCAGAGCCGTCTGACATTTATCAGTGCAGAGTCACAACTCTTGAGGTGCTGTACCTGAAAAAAAAGATTGAAAGACATTTTAAATTTGTGTTTATGGAATAAACAAACAAAAGGATTAATGGATGAGTGTATTGGTCACCTGATATTGGACCGTCACAGATATCTGTATTTGTGTAGCTGCATCTGAACAATTTTGCCAATACAGCATTTATGTTATTCAATATGCACCAAAACACAAGACAACACAAAAGTATTGTGTTGTCATGATATAATGTCATGGCATGTGCTATCCCTCCCACAACCCTGGAGCATTTTTATCAGCTGAGTCATAATAGGGTTTTTGTCTTATGCACCAGAAAGCATTTTTCATTTACGTGCAGTCCTGAATGTCACCTGACATGTAATAATTTTTGTATGTGCCTCCCAATGCTGCAATATTTCATTTCAAAGTGACACACCACCGAAATCTCAGCTCTGTTGACTCATATCCAGAAGCTGCTGATTAAAGCCCTTCTAGTCAGTTTCCCAGGCCAGCTACGCAACACTAATAACATCAACATATTGCGTTCTTGTGGTGCAAATAAAAGATTCAGAATGTCAGTGTTGATCTGCGGGTATCATATTAATATATTTGATCGATAATGGATGTCAGTCTCCCACTAGACTCAACAGAAAATCTACTGGAGTATCGTTGGGTTATAGCGCACACACTGGGTACAGAGGGAGAGGCAGACAGCAGCATGGAGTGGTGAGGCTCATGCCTGTTTGGTCAGAGGGGTCAGACCGTGACAAGATGCTGACAGAGAAGATACAGCTGAGAACCTGGCATACCTCTCCATCCTTCTCCATATGTCTCTTCTCACTCTGAGCTTTTTCATTCTGTCATCCACTCCTGTTTACATTACTATAATGTTACAGTAAATTAGCCGGTGTGCTTCTGCTCTGTTTAATTTACTTGCAGTGTTTTTGTTGTTGTTGTTGTTCCTTAATCTTATTTAACAGCAGTATCTTCTTATTTAGATCCTGACTTTGAACTTCTACAGTCATAATAAACAGTCCTACAATTTTTTTTTTTGGTGCACTGCAGAGAAACAGAAGCACACCCAAACATTAAACACTTTCAGCAAATAGCACAAACCTGTCTTGTTGAGACTGTGACGACATTTACAATTCTTGGGAGGGCTGCAAAGGAGAACTGACAGGAGTTTTATGCGAGCGGCGGCCTCATTCACTGGTATTGCTCTTTCTGCAGGATCTTTTATGTGACACCATTACAGCTGGAGCTCTTTTTATTTTTTTTAATTTATTTTGTTTTTACAAAGGGGGTAATTCACTGCTTTATGAAAAGAACAAAAAAATTGTTCAACAGAGCAGGAAAATAAAGACTTAAACTTCCTTTTCAAAAGCCCCGAGGGGCAGATTAGCTAGAAACAACGGCATCTCAGAGAATGGATCCAACAATCAGCTGCAGCACTGGGCTGAGTCATTATTTATTACTCGTGCACGGTGCACGGTAGCGCCTGTTAGTGTGAGTCTCAACACTGGGCATCAGACTCGAAATAGATTCAAGAAATGGGAGCTGGGACACCGATCATATTACAGCATTGTTGGGTTTCTGCGACAGCACATGACATGTTTGACAGTATCTCTGTGCTGTTTAGTGGTAGGGAGGGTTTTTTGTTTATTGTTAGTAGAATAGTGTCTGATGCTAATGTTTTATTGCCCTGGAATCACAGCCTCTGCAAATACAAGGGGACAGCTCACTATTAAAAAAAGGCCTTGATGTCATCTTTAACCACATGAGTACTGCAAGGTCCCTGTAGTACTCTGCTTTTAATGAGCAAAAAATACATCTGCACAGGGCCTTTGACTTGTGATAAGAATAGGAAATGTTATTCTGTTCCAGTGACTTGAAGTGGTCAACAAAACTCAACCCTGCCTGCTTTTTTCCTCTGTCACTCTCTCCTTCTCACACTTACACGCAGGACACATACTGTAGTCATAGAAGAGCAGCTTCTATAAATAGAATGGAAAGTAGGCAAGTGGTGGCTGGGAGTGGCTTTTACTGGGAATATGATCGATTAAAAAGCAATTTGCTCCTCCGCTTGGCCCCTTCACTCCTAAATGACAGGCCCCACCCCCTCCCTATGGCGCTGTCCTTCCATCTCCACCAGCCACCCCCCCACACACACACACACTTTTTACTCCCAAGCCAAAGCCTCTGTCACAGTCTGATGAGCACCATGAAAGCGACCAGGCAGAAACATCTCAACAGACCCTGCTGGTCTCAGAGAAAGTTGAGACTTTGTTCTAACATACAGAATATTTGAAAATACTGTAACACAGACAGGAGGGCACACTAAAGGGACATTTCACCCCACAAATGAATTCATGAAACTTTCCTTTGGCCTGAGGCGTTCAAACAACACGTTTTAATCAGAGTTTAGCATCAAGCTAAACTTCTGGGACATTAATCTGATCAGTTAAATAGCAGAGGAGGTTGTTAAACAGTTTCAGCTGCTTTGGTGTTAATGAAATTATCAACAGGTGCACTAGAGGGGCAACAATGAGACAACCCCAAAAACAGGAATGGTTTTACAGGTGGAGGCCACTGACATTTTTTCCATCCACATCTTTTCTGACTATTATTTCTGTCATGGTGCTGTGTGGCTGGAGCGGGTAGACCCCAAAATGCAGGGCTCAGGAGAGGGTGAACTTAAAGTGGTTTATTAGGATGCAGAACAGAAGACAAAAACAAACATACACTGGGCCGGAAGCTAGACCCAAACCAGGGAGGAACAGGGAGACACACAGCAAGGGAATACTGAAGACAACGCGACAAAGAACAGATGACAACCGAGGGCTTAAATACACAATAGGTAATCAGGGCAAGAGGAAACAGCAGGGCACAGCAGGTGAAGCAAATGAAACTAATAACAAGGGGGAAGCAAAACTAAAACACAAAGCACAGGAAACACAAGACTGGCAAAATAAAACAGGAAGTGACTAACCAAGGTACACACAGACTAAACACGGGGGACTGGCACACAGACACGGGACAGAGACGTAGACTAGTCACAACACTAGGAATAAAACTCAATATGAAAACACAGGAGGTCAGGGTTAAGACAAAGCGACAAAACAGACAAGACCATGGATGCAGGGGAGACAGGGACAAAGAATATCAAAACAAACTGGGAAATAACAACACTAAGGGAAAATAAAGCTAAACACAAAACGCTGGGCAGACGGCCCAGGACCATGACAATTTCACTAGTTTTGCATTTGGCTAGGGTAAGTGTCACTAGTAGCATGAGGTCACATGCTACTGGACCCTACAGAGGTTGCACAGGTTGTCAAAATTCTTCAGGATGGCACATTGCCAGAAGCTCTGCTGTGTCTCCCAGAACAGTCTCAGAACATGAAGAAAATTCCAGGAGGCGGGCAGTTACTCTAGGAGAGCTGGACAGGGCCGTATAAGCTCCTTAACCCATTAACAGGACCGGTATCTGCTCCGTTGTACAAGGAGGAACAGGATGAACACTGCAATAACTACAAAATGACCTCCAGCAGGTCACTGGTGTGAATGTCTCTGATCAAACAATCAGAAACAGACTTCATGAGGGTGACCTGAGGGCCCAATATCCTTTAGTGGGCCCTGTGCTCACTGCCCGGCACCGTGGAGCCCAACTGGCATTTGCCATAGAATACCAGAACTGGCAGGTCCACCACTAGCGCCCTGTGCTTTTCACAGATGAGAACAGGTTCACCCTGGGCACATATGACAGACTTGAAAAGGTCTGGAGAAGCTTTGGAGAACGTTATCCTGCCTGTAACATCAGGGTCAGTGATAGTCTGGGGAGGCATATCCATGGAGGGACGCACAACCCTCTACAGGCTAGTCAACAGCACCCTGACTGACATTTGGTATTGGGATGAAGTCCTTGGACCCATTGTCCTTGGACACCCACTGGTGTTGTGGGTCTTGGGTTCCTCCAGGTGCACAATATGCCCGGCCTCATATGGCAAGAGTATGCCGGCAGTTCCTGGAGAATTAAGGAATTGATACCACTGACTGGGCCCCACGCTCCCATGAACGAAATCCAATAGAATTCTTCTGGCACATTATGTTTCAGTCCATCCAATGGTACCAGGTTGCACCTCAGACTGTCCAGGAGCTCAGTGATACCCTGGTGCAGATCTGGGAGGAGATCCCCAAGGTCGCATCTCATTGGGAGCATGCCCTGACATTGTCAGGCATGCATACAAGTATGTGGGGGCCATACAAACTACTGAGTACCATTTTAAGTTGCTTCAGTGAAATTTCAGCAAAATGGACTAGCCTTTGATTTTCAGGGTGTCTTTGAATTCAGCCCAGCATAGGTTGATAATTTTCATTTCCATCAAACAATCTGGCATCTTTTCATTCCACATTACCCAGTCCATATCAGTACAGATATCCAGCATAATTTTTCTTGACATGGTTTCAAAGTGTTGCTTCAATCTTTTTTTTTTTGAGCAGTGTATTATCTGCAGGATAACTGCACATATTGAGTTTTGTGGATTTTTCAAAGTCACAATTGATGATTTCTGAGGAACTGCTACTGAATTTTTTTTTTTTTTTTTTTTTGAATGCCCTGGCATATTTTCTGGCAACAGAAGGCAAATCTACAAAAATGAACAGTTCACAAAGCAAGCTAGACAGATAAAGAGCACTACATGCCAGAGGAAAATTATGTGACCATAAGGGTAAACTGTCGCTTTAAGACAAACAGGAATTGAATGCTGTGCAGCTCAAGTTCAGAGGAGACATGAATCTGATTCAGGGTTCTCCTTCAGGTGCACTAGATCAACACCTGTCTATGCTATAGCAAAAGTACAGCACACAGTTTGGATAAACTTACAATATACTGGATTGACTGGTGTAAAACTATATCTCCTTGTGTTAGACCATGTGTATCCTCAGAATTGGAAACTAATATTACTTTAATAACTTCTTTTAGGGAGTGGGCCCTCTCCCAAGAACTCATTTCACTCTTGAAGTTTTCAGATCTTTCAGAACTAGTTTTCAGATCTCCCAACATAAAAATGTGCTGCTGTGTGTGTTTCACATAATTGTAAACTAACCAAACTGTGATCCTCTGGAATACTATGATGTATTTTTACACTATCTTCTTATATTTTACAGATCAAATTATGTATCAGCTGGTTGTGGTGAAATAATCAACACAAATTTTGGTGTATAGAGTGTTTTAAGTATGTAGTGCATTCACTGGCCTCCACAAATACTGTATGTGTTTATGTGTATATACACTCATCATCCACTTCCTTAGATACATCCGTTCAACCGCTAATATCTAATCAGCCAATTACATGACAGCAATTCACTGCATTTAGGCATGTAGATGGTCGGTACAACCTGCTGAAGTGCAAACCAAGCATCAGAATGGGGAAGAAAGGGGATTTAAGTACCTTAGAGCATGGCATGGTTGTTGGTTCCCAACAGGCTTGATTGAGTATTTCAGAAAATACTGATCTACTGGGATTTTCCCACACATTCATCTCTAGGGTTTAAGGAGAATTGTCAAGAAAAGAGAAAATATCCAGTGAGCAGCAGATTTCTGGGAGAAAATGGGAGAAGATGCCAGAGTTCAGAGGCGAATGGCCAGACTGCTTCACACAATTAGGAAGGCAAAAGCAACTCAAATAACCACTCATTCCAACCAAGGTATGCAGAAGAGTATCTCTGAATGCACCAACACACTGAACCTCGATGCAGATGGGCTACAGCAGCACTCCTGTAAGCTAAGAACAGGAACCTGAGGCTGCAGTTCAGATCAGTCACCAAAATTCAATAATAGAAGATTGGAAAACTGATAATTTAGGGTCAGAATGTGGCATAAACAACATGAAAGCAAAACTCAAATAATCTCAAACTGGTTTCTTAAACATGACACTGAGTTCACTGTACTCAAATGCTCTCCACAGTCACCAGATCTCAATCCAATGGGGCACCTTTGGGATGTGGTAGAACAGGACAATCACGTCATCCATGTGCAGCTGAGAAATCTGTAGCACCTGTGTGATGCTATAACGTCAATATGGAGCAAACTCTCTGACGAATGTTTCCACCACCTTTTTGAATCTATGTCATGAATAATTAAGTTCTACAGGCAAAAGGGGCCTAACCCAATACTAGCAAGGTGTATCTAATAAAGTGTCTAGTGAGTGTACATTAGCCTAAGTGACAGCATTAGTGGAAATTATACACGGCTAAAAACACACAGTGAACAACACTAACAAGAATTTTCTTAAAATGTAGCTGCATCACATAAAGAGTGGCCATTTCTGAACAGAAATTATATGTCTTGGTCCTGGTCCGTCTGCCCAGCGTTTTGTGTTTAGTTCTGTTTTCACAAATTTTGTTATTTCCTAGTTTGTTTTGGTTTTCTAGTTTCCTTTGTCCCTGTCTCCCCTGCATCTGTGGTCTTGTGTCTGTTTTGTCTTTTTGTTTTGACCCTGACCTCCTGTGTTTTCATATTGAGTTTTATTCCCAGTGTTGTGACTAGTCTGCGTCTCTGTCCCGTGTCTGTGTGCCAGTCCCCGTGTTGTGTTTAGTTTTTCTTCCTCTGTTATTAGTTTCATTTGCTTCACCTGCTGTGCCGTGCTGTTTCCTCTTGCCCTGATTACCTGATATATATTTAAGCCCTCAGTTTTTCTCTGTTCATTGTCGCGTTGTTGTCTATGACTCCCGCTGTTGTGTGTGTCCCTGTGTTTGGTTTCACGTATTTAGTTTTGGCATCCATCCAGCCCATTATAGCCCTGTTCTTTTGTCCTTCCACAACACCTATTTAGTTAAGTTCTGCCTGTGAGTCCTGCATTTGGGGGTCTTTCTGCTCCTGCCACACAGCGACATGACACTATAAACCATAAATAAGCCAAAAACTTCCTTATCATATCACAAATGCAATATACATGGAGGCGAGAGTCATCACATCTTTCAGACCATACACTGATTTTTCAATATGATAGAGGCTTCAAATCCACAGCCCATCCCCTTCCACTGATTATCCTCACTGTCTGCCGCTCTTGGGTACTGAAGGGTTTGGCTTCATGCTTAGCCAAGGTTAACTGAGGCTGACAGATGACGTAGCCTAACGTGGAAGTGATTAGGAGAGAGATCTGTCTCTTTTATCAATGGTGGTACTCCTCTCACTCACACACACACACACACACACACACACACACACACACACACACACACACACAGAGGGAGGGGTGGGGAGTTAAAGGGAGGTGATTCAGTCCAGACGGCTCATGTTCCCACATGAAGACTGTTAGGAGGCCTAATAACTAAATCCATGCCATAGTTGTAAACATTGCTCACTCTGTATGATAAGGAATCATTTGTTATTTTTAGCATATACTAGACTTCACTAACCTCCTTAAATTTAGTTTTAATTTGTGGAGTTGAAACAGTACTTTGACAGGTTGCAAAATATGTTTACCGCTGTGTTTTGTCTTTTAGCTTAACTAAGCTAACACTTTCTTGCCCCACAGATCGCAAACAGATGGATGAATGGGATTCCCATTCAAGTGTACTATTTAAACTCTTTACTATTCCTACATATGCACATTTTTTGCTTCCAAATCAGGAAGCCTCATTGCATCACTTAACTAATGGATGCTGGACCATAATGCAAAAAACAGGAGCCTTTAACTGATGTCTTCTGTTATTGAATCAGTGATCTTGCATGGTTTATTGGTTTATCATAGGACTTCAATGCTAAGGGCACAAAGGCATAGAGATGGAGGGGCTGGGGGTAAAGTTCTGTGAGGCTTTTGAGGGTGAACTTTTGCCCATCTGTCTTTTAACCCACTCTGAGTCACTGACTGTTATTCTTATGCATGTTAATTCTTCGGAACAATTTCCAAAGACCGGGTAGAATAGATTTTCCTCCAAAATGATTCCGCCAAGGCATAATGAAAAACTCATAAAACTGCCTCAAAGGCTAAATTCAATGGTTCTGAAGTGAAAAAGTTTCAATCGTGACTTCCATCAATGTGGAAAAATGACTCTCTGTAGACTACAGATTCTTAAATTACGGAACAGATTCAATATAGGCACGTTTGACTTTATGACCTCTTGTCTCCTGCTCCATCTTCACACATAAAATGTTCTTTTATCTTCACCACATGGAAAAATCATAAAAAGCAATTTGCTTCTGTTGCAGAAAATCCTTAAAATACTCATTTCAATTTTCTGTTCTTAAATTAAGTTCTTGCACAATGGCCTGATTCTAGGGTCTTATAAATCCCACTCTCAATGTGAAAATAATGCTTCTCTTTTTTTTTTTTTTAAATCAGTTGAACGGCAACAAAAATTACAACCTGGCCCCACCAGTGTTGAACCTCCCATCCAGACAGTTTGTAAAATGTAAAATGCCAGAGACAACTGTGTAAAGACACATGCACTTGATATGATTTTAAAACCAACAGTCGCTTATTATGGCTTATGGATTGGCCAGTCTTAACCCCCCCCCACGCACAAACACACACACACACATACACGCACACACAGCTTTCTCTGGCATGAGCAATTTGTCAAACAATACTTGCCAAGTCTGCTGCCTTCAACAAAAGATGGAAAGAATTAGAGAAATGGAAATGGTGATTCAACACTGTTATGAAAACTGGAGCACAGAGTGCTATGAAAGAGTAAAAATCCATTCACACAGACTTAATTCGCCATTGAATCTCATCCCCGCCCCGACCCCCTATCTGTGGCACTCATGAATGCTAAACATTTTCCACTGTATTGTCCCTACGTTTTAACACACACACACACACACACACACACACACACACACACACACACACACACACACACATACACATACACACACGCACACACACAAAGTGCAATAATCCAAAATGTCAGTAGCACCATTCTGGCTTTTGAGTTTTTGATCAGCACCATGGACAGCAACTGCAGTCAGAGGGCGGAGAAGGAGACACATTTATCTAAGCTTTAGGCTATAACCTCACCATCTTTTTCAACAGATTTGGCCTTGCTAAAGGACCAGAAAGACAACTGTAACAAGTACGGCACAGGAAAGAGAGCCCTTTAACCACAAGTCCTCACAGACTGACTGAATAGGTCACCAAAACAAGCACTCTTATTTAAAGAAGTCATGAGTCCACTGAGAACAAATCTGTGACTTATTTGTATATTTGTTGCAATTTCTGCTGCCCTCTTGACCAGATCTCTATTAAAAAAAAGACATTTTTTTAATATCAATGACAATTTTTACCCTGCACTGAAGAGCTTTCCTGTTGTCTGCAGTGCAGCCAGAGTACCATACTGAGATACAGTATGTGAGGACAGACTTGATGGCTGACTTGTAGAAGCTCACCAGCAGCTGTTGTGGGAGTTGTGCTCTCTTCAAGCACCTCAGGAAGTGAAGCCTCTGGAGACTTTTCTTGATCATCGCTGTGGTGTTGGCAGTCTAGGTCACGTCGTGGCTGATGCTGACCCTGAGGTACTTGATGCTCTGCACGACCTCCACTCTCTTGCTGCTGATTGTGATCGAGAGATGGACGAGGGGCCTCAGTCTCCTGAAGTCCAGGATCAGCTTCTTCTCATCGCTGGCTGTAATCCTGCCTATCACGATGGTGTCATCTGCAAACTTTGTTGGTGTTGGTCTCATGGATTAGATAGATATGTTTTCAGCATTCAGTATACTGTTGATTTTGCATGGCAAATATTATTTTATAAAATAATATTTTATTGGGAATCAGAATGTCACTGTAACCTCGGTGCGAGAGGAGGGGGGGGGNTAAAGCCTGATACTACTCTGAGTAGCACACTTGATTTCATGTCACAACATAAGAGATTTGGGGCTCTGCCTAAGCAGAGAAGCCCAGACTTCCCTCTCCCCAGTCACCTCCACCAGCTCATCCAGAGCGACCCCAAGGCGTTCCCAGGCCAGCTGAGATATAATCTCTCCAGGGTGTCCTGGGTCTGCCCCAGGGCCTCCTCCCAGTAGGACATGCCTGGAACACCTCACCCAAGTGGCACCCAGAAGGCATCCTAGTCAGATGCCCGAGCCACCTCAACTGGCTCCATTTGATGTGAAAGAGCAGCGGCTTTACTTTGAGCCCCTCTTGAATGGCTGCACTCCTCACCCTATCTCTAAGGGAGAGGTCAGCCACCCTTCGAAGGAAGCTCATTTCTGCTGCTTGTATTCACGATCTTATTCTTTCAGTCACTACCTAAAGCTCGTGACCATAGGTGAGGGTAGACACGTAGATCGACCAGTAAATCGCTTTTATGCTCAGCTCCCTCTTCACCATGACAGACCAGTGCAGCTGCGTCACTGCAGACGCAGCCCCGATCCGTCTGTCGATCTCCTGTTCCATCTAATTCTCCCGGCCTCAGATTTAGAGGTGCTGATTCCCATGTCAGCCACTGTGAGCTGGAGGCCACCACCTGATGAAGCTAACAAATAAAAGAGACAAGATTCTGACGCCACCAAGGCAGAAGTGGTGAGAGAGTGTCCAGCGCTGAAATGATCTAATTTTTAACAGCCCGAGTGGTGCTACATAGATCATCAATCATAAATGCCATCATGCTCAACAACTGTAAGATCGTTTGGAAACGCAGTCTGCATTCCAACTGAAACTGAGCGAGGCAGCGGTGAAACACGGCCACTCTGTGCTCCAACAAGCGTGCACGGCCAGAGAGAGAGCATATCTCCAGTCCAAGGAGCAAGATCTGCTGTCTCTGCGTCAGCAAGCTTTTTTTGAAAATTCACTGAAAACCCCAGTTTCTGAATGTGTGACAGAACCAGCAAGAGTCACGTTGCTGTGTTGCTGAGCCCACTACGAGAGCCCAGTCATTTAGGCAGGCTAGAATGCGGACACCCCTTTCTCAGAGAGGAGCTAACACTGCCTCGGCACATTTTGTGAAGGAGCAAGAGACTGCTTGAATGGCAGCACCAGTTATTCGTAGGCTTGAAGCAAACTTTAGAAACTGCCTGTGGTCTGGGTGTATTGCCACATGAAAGTAAGCATCTGTTAGATCGATTGTTGTAAACCAATTACCGGGGCCAACTCTGTTCAAAAGCTGCCTGTTAGCATCATGAACTTGTACATTCGCAGGTATTTGACGAATCCCTCTCCCTCTTTTTGGAACGACAAAATTCGCGGCTGTACCAACCTTTGTCCGTTTCCAAAGCGGGGACCACTCATACTGTTTTTTCCACAGCAGTATGTTTATTTCCTCCCTTAGTATCGCTGCTGCTTCGTTTCTTACAGTAGAACTTATTTTACTGCAGCTGGTAACCTGTAGCAATGGTTCTCACAAAGCGAGGGGGCACAAGAATGCCACTGAGGGAGGTGAGCAGCCAGTCGGCTCACCTGCAGCCCTATAGGTGAGGTGCTGTCACCCCCAGTGTGTCTGCAGGGAGAGGTATCACCTGCCTGACCAAGCTCATTTGGCCTCCAGGCTGAGGATTTGCAATTGCTTGATGTTGGTTTTTTTTTTTGTTTTTTTTTATTGATAACATGGGAACATGTACACTTACATATTTTGTTGGAGGCACCTTTATTGGGGCACAACAACGAAATAACAATAACGCTTGATGTGGTCATTGAAGATTTAACATATCCACATCGGTAATAACAACCTGAGGCAATCAAACATTTTTGTCTGCAGGTTTCTGCTTGAGAGGCAGTGTAAGGCAAGAACAGCACCATCTGGGACTGACTATCTTAACAGAACTTAGGTGGCAACTTTTGTGCGGCAACAGATGGGGGGGAAGCAGCATCTCCTTGCCACTGGAGCCCCTCTCCACTCAATCCTACAGCTAGGCAGGCTCAGGCTTCTTCCTCTTGGGTGTGGGATCCCTCTTGAACCACGATGGTTGGCCTTCCTCCAAGCTGAATGGCATGGAAACTGACCTGGAGGCTGCTCTCTTGCTGGTGGCGCACTCACATCAACGGTGGGCACCGCTCTCTTGCTGGTGGGCAGGGAAACAGCGGGTCGGCGAGAGCTAGCTGCCAGCTTGGGCTTTGTGTCATGTCTGGGGATGATATTGTGCAGAGCCTGTGTCTGCTTCTTCCTCAGCTCAAATTTAGCCTGAATGGCTTTAAGAGATTGCCCAAATAACCCGACAGCAGACACTAGTTTGTCCAAATAAACAGCCCTGTCCCTATCTGGGACATCAGAGAGTGTCAGCCAGAGGTGCTGCTGTGCAACTATATTCAAAACCATTCCTCTGCCCAGGGAGAGCGCAGCACATTGGGACACATGGAGAATGTAATCCGTGGTGACTCTGACCTCATTAAGAAGAGGCACCAGTGGGCTGTCTGGGGGAACCAGTGATCCGAGTTCCGCCAGGCACATCACCTGGTATGTCTGGAGCATAGTGATGGAGCCCATGGTGCAGGCACTGCCCACCTGAGCCCAATAAATCTTGTCCAGCTGAGACACAGAGTATCTGCAGTGCTTGGATGGAAGAGTCGATGGGCCACCCAAACCATGGTTATGCGAGGGGGCCAGATACGGCGCCCGGGAAGGCTTCATCGGAGGTGGGTTGGCTAAGCCAGCCTCCTCCCTGCCGTCGAACTCCAGATACTGTCCATAGCCGGGCACAGTGATGCGGGTAGACAGTGATTTGCTCCACAAAGCCGTTAGCTCTGAGACAAAATCTGGAAAGATAGGAAGGTGGTTTTTGATCATTGTTGACTCAGGTGGCAGGAAAAACCCTGCGAACCATGATGGTTTCTCAGCCGGCAGAGGAGAGGGTCAGTCCACCTGCTGCTTATCTACTACACAGTGTAACAGGGAAAAAAGAGACATGTTGACAGGCTTGCTTGCTCATCCTCTGGCAAACCATGCAAGTCCAGGCCAATGTCCAACAGATCATCGTCATCCTGGTAAGCTAGCTCAGACTGAAGCTAGTCAGCGCTCTCGAATGGTTGCGGCTCGGCTTCGGCTAACCCATCGATGTACTCGATGTGGTCCACCCAGCTAATTGTGGGGACATCGACCGAATACTCCTTGCGCATTCTAACCCAGACGAACCCAGGGCCCCAAGCGACAGCAGTTCTTTCCAGCACTTTCTCCACAAACGTCATCCGTCTCTCCAGGGTGCTCTTGACAAATATACTTTCAGTGAATTAAAAGTACTAAATGTACACATGCAGTTCATATACAGCAGTGGTCATCAACTACATTTGTCCAGTGCTGGAATTTTTCTCAGCAGATAGTGTGAAGGCGAGATGCTCTTGTAAAATAAAATAAAATAAATATTGTACCTAAGTAATATATTATCATTTGATATATCAGTTTTCCTTTCAAATTTATATTATTTTTAATGATGTGATGTGCAAGTCTTGCACTTACATTTTCTTCTCTGTTATGTTGACGGTTGTTATGGAGACATTGCAATTGTGTGCAGTTGTGCTCATTATAGATATAATGAGCACGGGAAACAGTAAAATGTTACACGAGAGCAACGAGTTTATGTACGCATGATCTACTTTTCAGAAGGCGTTTTTGTTGATGATTCTTTTAAATGAATATAGAAACACGAAGACTTCAGAGGCAAAACCATTTAAATCTGCCTGGATACTTTTCTTTTAAAAGAGCTTTTTTTTTTGTCTGGATCCTATGGTAAAGTTTAGTAATTTAATTTCACAGGCAAAGGTCAGGTGCCTTTTTTTTCAGAAATGTAAATCTAGTAATTTACCTACTTTTTAATAAATAATATTTTGTTTTGAGGCAAAGCCAGCTAAATCTTCAGTCTGTCCTCTGCCCAGTGTGAATGACGGCAAATATGAGACTATGATAAAAAGATTTCTACATAGATTCACACAGTACAACTTCAATGGCACCAAATGGCAGCACATTTCTTTTAACAATAACAGAATAGTAGATACTAGGCCGCGGGATTCGTGACAACCAAGGGACAGACACATATGGGCGGCTGTGACCGCATGTGGGTACACACCGAGCCACCTACCCTTCCAGTCCCTCAGACCATAGCAGACTGTGCAAAAGACCCTCACAGCAAAGGAGACAAGAGCCCTGCGCAGGCCGGATAGTACGCTCAGTAGCCAGTAACAATCCGCAGGTTCACCGACAGAAATCTCATTATGACTTTTACTTCCTTTAGTTAGACAATTTTGATCACCGAACATTTTTTCGACACAAAACAAGGCTAGACTCAACTTCAGCTGTGCTTACAATCTGATCACCACCAACAAAAGCTGGCTCCTCAGTGCAGGGCAGTGCTGAAAATACTTTAAAGTTACATGGTCCGATCTTTCATTCTGATTGGTTCTAGGGACATGGAGGATTTATGGGCAATGGGAAGAGGTGTTTGGAGACTTTTGATTTGATGCTATATAAATAAAATTGAATTAAATTGAATGTGTTCCAGCATTTACTGAATCAGTTACTCTAAGGAGGACTTTAAAAACTTTGTCTCTCTCTCTCTCACACACACACACACACACACACACACACACACACACACACACAAAACTATTCCTTCTTTTGCTGACGGGCTTCACATATATGCAAGTCAATATTTAAATGCTATGTCATCCAAACTAATTGGAATTTGTCTTAGAGGCTGCAGCCAGACAAATATAATATCTACTAAACATTAATACCAAGAAGAAAAGTCATCATTCCCTCCTAACCTCCCTTGCAAAATCTATACTCTGCTCGCAAAAGCAGATGCGTTGCACACAAAAAAAGGGCTGCAACTCGATATCATGTCCCAAATACTTTTTTCCATTTATATCCTCAGCCCCACTACACCTCACCTCTCCTTTAACATCCAACAAAGTTACGCTATACTGACTTCTCCCAATGGAAAGTGCAAGTGCAGAACTTTCTGACATCAAGCCTTCAGCCATATATCTGACTCTGGAATCCATCCAGCAGCTGTAAATACCTGTGCAGAAGCAGCAGCAGCATCGCAACGCTACAGAGATTGGTATTCAGAACAGCATCTGGCAACGATGAAGTTGCATAAAGAGTCTAAACTATTACAAAAATGTAAACAAACCACATTGGGCAAAATCATATTAGCTTAGCTCTGTGTTGCAGCAGTTAGGTAAACTGACAAGAAGAGCTTCTCTCTCTCTCTCTCTATGTGTGTGTGTGTGTGTGTGTGTATGTGTATATGT